>JBBPJV010000737.1:0-15761 GCA_038088915.1 Sutorius aff. eximius
GGTGGCCCTCCAATGCCGTGCGCTTGGGGTTAGGGTTAGAGGTTCGCCTCGCCCTTAATGAGTTCCTCCTTGGGCTCGTTACAGCGACACATAAGTCCTGTGCTAACGTCCTCCTAAGTTCTCCTACTCCGTCTCCTCCGTTTTGGACCTCTGGTCCTTCCCCGCCACTTAGCCCTTTGTCCCTCTAGATCTCCGGTCGGACTTGCCGGACATCATTCAGAAACGAGCTCAGAGACTACGGAGTCTTAACAGCCACTGTATATAGTATTGGAGTGTAGGAAAACACTACTGGGAAAGGATGATTATGTAATCATGGAAAAGGGTAAACATAAGTAAGAGATGAGTAGTGTGGGAATGCACTGACAAAGCAAGTGAAATATAAGTATGCAAGTATTGGTAAGCAGAGTCAGCATGTGTTAAGACTCTGTAGTCTCCGAGCTCGTTTCCGAATGATGTCCAGCAAGTCTGACTGGAGATCTAGAGGGACGAAGGGCTAAGTGGCGGGAAAGGACTGGAGGTCCAAAACGGAGGAGACGGAGTAGGAGAACTTAGGAGGACGTTAGCGCAGGACTTATGTGTCATGCCCTTGTATAGGTCCGGGTCCTCAGACTTCGTAGGAATAGAGGGTAGAAGACGTAGGAGGGAATCGGACACGAGAGGAGATTGGCTTGTTCGATATTCGTACTGAGGAATATACATGGGAGACGCAGTCCTTAAGTACGGATGGAGTAAGGTACAGAATAAGGAGGACAGATGTCAAGTGTGACTGAAACATGTAGGAGTGTCAGGGATACGAACGACAGATGTCAAATGTCAAGTAACGGATGAAACATGTAAGAGGGACAACGATACGGATGATATATAGTAAGTCCAACAATGGCCGAGGTAAAACCGAGGTTAATCCGAGTGGAGGTACGAACTCCGGGGTGTAACTCCGAGGGAGGAATGATGATGATGGGCAGAGGACGTGCGAGGGAGGCTGGAGATGACCGGAGAAGGTCGGAGGATGGGCGGAGGAGGCATGATTAGGAGCGGAATGATGGATATGACAGCATGAGAAAAAGAAATGTAGTCCAGTAGGACTCAAACCTAAGCCTTGGTTAAGTAAAAGAAAAGAAAAGGGAACAAATCATAACAGGAGTGTAACTCTGAGGGAGGAATGATAGTGATGGGTGAAGGATAAGCAAGGGAGGTCAGAGATGATCAGAGAAGGTCAGAGAATGATTGAAGAAGGCACAATGAGAAGCAGAGTGATGGATATGACACAATCCCTCATAATTTGCATTCCAAGATACTTCTTGACTTCATCTGGATCCCTAGATTCCTATCTTTTCCTGAATTGCACTTTCTTCTAAAGAGTACAAGGTCTACTATTACCAATGAAAAGTGCATTGTCAGCATTAATGATCAAAAGTTCTATATCATCACTTTTAAACTAAATGTAGACACCATAATCTGAACAAATGCATTGAAATCCAAAATTTCATGAGTGTCTTGTGCAGGGCCTTATGTGATTGAATGACTGCCTGATTAAGACCATAAATGGCCCTTCAAGATTGTCAGACCTTTGTCTCCTGACCTTTTGCAACAAAACCTTTTAGTTGAAGTTGAGGACGCAATTACATAATCATAAAACATTCCTTTTCGGACTACAAAATGCTCGACAGAAACTAACGTGGCAAGCTACTATCAGCAATTCTAAGCACTGGCCCAGTGCTGGGCCAGCACATTAAATGGGGAAAGTGTCGTAAAATGGTGTACCGGTCCAATCACAGTCCTTGTTCAGCCTCGCGTAGGTTCGCGAAAGCCTTGAGAAGCGCAACGTAACAAGTTGCTTTTGCGGATGTACGTCTGGCATTATCATCAAAGAACACGTATCGCCCGAACGAAACGCCGAGTCCCATGACCAAAACTAGAAAACAAACACTACGAGACTAGGAGTTGCTTCGATACCAAGATCCGATTCGCCAGCCGTGTCAAGTTGGCATCTGCCACGATCACCTCGGGGACGTATTCCACGCTGAACGCTTGTTCGATCGCCGTGCAAATCCGCTTCGCTTGGCGCTCGGACCAGAAGCTAAAGTCGTCCGGGTCCCGCGGATCGCTACATGGACCATTCTCGTCACCGTCCAGGCTTGAATCACGCGTGCCGCCGCAGGACAAGGGTATGAGGTACGGATCATTGTCCAGGCACAGCGGGATGATATCGGTGAGACACGTTCGGATGGACGTAAAATCGAAGGAGGCGGGCTTGCTGACTAGTGTGACAACAATGTCAAAAGGAGTTTAGTTCGACCCACACAACGATCACGAACAGTTCTGACTAACCATAGATATCCAGAGGACCATCAATCCCGAGGACGTTGTGCTTCCCATCGTGATGGTACCGAACCTAAGTTGACGGAAGCATGCAAACGTCGATCGCTTGACTAACCACAGCCTATCGAGAAACGCACCTCATATCGCCCGGTTGTCCATGGAAGGGCCGAACCCTGGAAGACGACAGTTCCAGTCTGCGCTTCTAGGCTCCTCGCGGAATCATTGGTGTCATCGAAAGGTGCATCTCCATCCCATTCCTCGCTATGAACGGGAAGCCACATTCCGAATGACGATATCTTCGTAATAAGTATCGACTTGTTTGCGCCAACCTGTTCAGCATTCCCGTCAGTCGACTGCATCAAGGGAAAACGAAGACGCCCAACCCTGTAGATGCCAATCCAGTCACGGCGAGAGTGGCGTTGGGGAGCTTCCCACTTGATATGAATAGGCTCTCCCAGATGGAACCGCATATCGCCGGATTTACTGGGACAGACCGAAACCTTGTATTTCGCAGTATCATAGGAAGACAAGTCGCTTGCCACACGCCTGAGATGATCAGCAGAACCAGACTGTCAAATTGGGAGCGGAGAATACTTGGCAAAAGACTCACGTTATGACTAGCCGTTCGCGTGATTGTCGTAGAAGCACCTTGGTCTCTTGCATGACTTCCGAAATCTTTGGTTTAGCTATGGGTCATTAGCTCGAACACCATCACGCGAACACACGCCGTTCGACCCACACTTGGCCAAAAACTCTTCCACGACGTCGGCCGTCTCTTCAAACACTTTCTCAAAAGTCCCCTTGACTTCCTTTGCGACTCTCCTGATCTCCGGTGCATGACGCCCAGCACGAGACTCCAAAAGTCGCGCATTTTTGGTCGCGACATTCTTGATGACCTTGACGAAACCAGCCTCCTTGCGTAGACTGTCTCCATACAATTTCCGCATGTGAGGGCTATCGCCAGCATCAGCCTAGCGTTAACGGACGGAGGAATCGAGGGAGCTCACGTCTCGACATTGTGCAGGAACCACCAATGTGCGAAGAATCTCAGGATCGCAAGGATACCGACGAGTTTACTGCCGCTGATAAGCGCAAACCCAAAGAAGGATGCTCCGCTCGTGAGTTCGGGATTGTCAAGGTAGCTGTCGGCGCTTCGTTGGACAAATTCCCGGATCACCAAGTCGAGAAGCAGCTCACCGGAAGATGCCAGTGTATTCCAAATGAGACGGGAAGTCTTCCGCAAAGAAGTCCCCATAGAACCATCCTGCGTGCATCAAATGAGCCAACGTTTCTGACGAGACCCAAGGGCATACCATAGACGCCAAGAACTTCGTACGACTCCATGGCCGCCCATATGTGAAGGCCGATCAGCAGCTTTTAAGAGTCAACCCAAACACGCCACAAATGAGACAGAATGGCGCACCGCCCCCAATGTATGGCACAGTAGATCGTCCCCTTCGGACCACAACTTGGGTACTTCATAGGTCTTCACGGCAAGACCAACGAGGGAAACTGAAAGGGCATAAACGGTCAAGAAAACTATGAAGTGAGCAAAATACATACGATAAGTCATGCACAAGCTCATATTACACAGCGATTTCCAGTTCGTAAATGCGTCTTGCACCGCGCAGTCGCCATTATCATCGACAGGGTAGGGATAATTCTTGAGGAAGTGGCGAACGAGGAACTTCGACCGGCTCTGCGCCCGTAGGAGTAGTCCCAAACCAAAACTGTGAAAGATGCACCAGGCAGATGCGTGAGCGAAATGCAACGCCAGAGTCGCGTGGTGCGACATGGTCGGGAGACAGGAAGCAACCAATATGTAGAATATCAGCAGCACCAACATTGCATCAGAGGACCTGATGCATACAGAATTCGGTTGAGCGAATTCTTGGACAAGCTTCCCGATGGGGACCGTACCGTAGTAAATCAATGTTATGAAGCCCGACAACGTCACGTCTAAAGTACTTGTGGTACAGATCGTGCTCCGACACTGGCTTGTGTTGCATGGCAGCTCCCCTGAGTGGCTCGTCCCGTGTGGCACGGAGACTCTTGCTCGATTTCCGAGTTGGTACAGGCGTTTCGACCTCGGTCTCAATCTCAGTCTCAGAAGCAGTCTCTCCTTCAGTCACAGACGGGGTCGAAAGTGCATCCACAGGGTCTCGGAGCGAGGTCTCTGGCGGTGGGGTGTTCTCCCTGCGAGGACTGATCGATGCGACCGGTTTGCGTACAGCAATCGGTTTCCGTTTCCCATACATTCGCTCGATATCTAACGCAACGTCAACGTTTGCTATCCAAGGAAGTGAAAGCAAAACGTACGCGGATTTTCAAAGAACACCAAGAACGCAAACTGAGAGGCGTGGGCGAGCAGACTCACGAACAATACGGGATAGCTGCCAACGATCAATGACAGACCATAGTATCCCGCATAACCTGGATGGCAGTTCGTCGGTCGAGCATCCCAAAAGCATACGCACAGAATGACCCACCGACAGAATACATCGGGTGCGGTGCGAGCTCAAACACCCCATCAAAAACTAGGTTGCCACGCTGGAAAAAGACATCGCCCCAATACCAGCCATAGTCTTTCACGACGCCGTGTGCTTCCGTCTTGACCCAAAGATTGAAGACGATCAGCGCAACACCCGCAACCCAGCTAACACGACGCTATTGGTCAAATACCAAACCCACACGAAAATATACGGACCGCATGACATGGACAGTGAACGAAAGCCCCACCGGAACCCTGAACCAAGAAAACGCAAACATGCAATATGCCAGGAAATCGCTGCACACGACCATGAGCACCAGCACGACCACACGCACGCCACTCGACGTACTTTAACAAAATGACGTCTACCAGCTGTCTGAACAAGAGCCAAGCGTTGTATTCCAATGGAAGCTCCTACACAAGGCGCGAGAGATCAGCACGCGATCACCCTCCATCGCGATGCACGCACGTCAAACGAGTAATCCTTGCCCATCTTGCCAGCGAGTTGTGCACGAATCCAGTTTCTCATCGCAGGGTCACGTCCTTGGTCTAGCCATCCCAGCCGTTGGATCTCTCGAACGATCCACCGCTTCTTGCTCTGCTTGGTGAGGACCCACCCTAACCCAGCATCGTACGCCGCGCGCCAAAACACAAAGTAAACCAGAAAGAATATCTTGGACACCGAGCGGGGCAAGACATAAAACAAGGTGAGCTGCAGACCCAAGAGGGACAAGTTGAGCACGTCGAGGTGACTCTTGGGATACGCGGGGTGAAATAGCGCCGTGAGGACATCGTGGGTAGTCGGCACGCGAAAGACTATTGCAAGACATATTTATAAGTTGTCGACGTACTCTTTATAGAGCGGCTACTTACCCTGGCCGCCGGGTGTCTTGCCCCACACGACCTCCTCTCGCTGGGGGTTCTGACGGAGTTTCTTGCCCTGGTCGTCAACGACGTGCACTTTATCGATGTGGTCGAGTGCGCGTGTCGAGTCTGAGAGTCTCCGCTGGCGCAATCCCTGTGGAGTCGCCAACGCCATTTGAACGACGTCGAACGCAACGAAAAGCAACAAATATATTTTACGTAAAAAACCAAGAGACATACGCCCGTCGCCCAGTGTGTCACCAGCAACGTCCCTGAAAAAACCGCATAAAGAACGCTCGAGAAGAAAAAAAAGAAAAAAGAAAAAAAAAAGTCATTGACACCCTTTTTATTCACTCGTCGTTCGACTCACCCACCGAACGTCGAGTTGCTAATGTTAGGGAAGAACAACCACAGGCGTTTTTTTTCGGATGGCTTTCGTGTGCTGAAAGTCGTCCCTACGAGGTGTCTTACAGACGTGGCATCACACCGACAAGATGTACAAGAAATTATATGACTCGCAGCATCATCGTTCCAAAATACACTGTATTCAGTTGTCGAGCGTATCCTTGTAGCCCTTCTCGCTCTCGACCTCGCCCGGAATCTCTTCGAGCTATGAGAAACCGTTCAGCCTCGAGACACGCCGACGGCAGACCCACAAACCTTGTCAAAGTCATCCAAGCACTGCTCGATCCGCTGCATCGCCGTCTCCAATTCCTCATCCGAAATCACCAACGGAGGCGCAAATCGGATACTACAATGGCCATCAACCATCACCAATCCCCAAACACGAAACAGACCCACATGTTCACATGCGTCGGCTTGGCGAGCACGCCCCGACTCTTCAACAATAGGCAAAACTGCCATGCCGTATACCCCTTGAGACTCGCCGACTCGTCGATCACGACCGCGTTCAGCAACCCTTTCCCGCGAACCTCCTTCACCAAGGCTGACTTGGCCTTGAGCGCGTTCATCCGCTCCCGGAATATCCGTCCCAGGCGCTCGGCGTTCGCGGCCATCCCTTCCTCTTCGATCACGTTCAAAGCCGTCATGGCGACCGCACATCCCAACGGGTTCCTAAATAAACACGCAGCCTTAACGAGCACCCCCATTCTCGAGCTGAACCACGCTTACCCCCCATACGTGCTCCCATGCTGACCAGGCCCGATGCAATCCATGACCGCACGGTCGGCCAGCACCGCAGCAACGGGATAAACTGTCCCAAAACGTGCGTCAGTGACTCCCACATGCACCCAGGAAACAAGCACGACGGACCTCCGCCAGAAAGGGCCTTGCCCAACAACACTATATCCGGTCGGACGCCCTCGTGCTCGCAGCAGAGCATCTTCCCAGTCCGCGCCAGTCCCTGTCAGTCATCGATGTTCAGTATCCGACAGCACTCGTGGGTGCGCCAACCGACCGTTTGGATCTCGTCGCAGATCAGGAGAACGTTTCTCTCCGTGCAAAGCTTGCGAACCTGCCGGAGATACCCCTCGGGTGGCACGACGACGCTTTGCGTATCCGTAAGCGCGAGGCAGCACACGTCTCGGGACGCACGTACCCAGCTTCGCCTTGGATGGGCTCCACCAAGAAGGCAGCCACGTTTTTTCCAAAGTGGTCGAGCGCACGCTTGAGGTCCTCGATATGACCGTACCGAATCGTCTGGGCCGTCCCGTTCTGGTCTTCGTATGTGGGTCCTACGCCCGCGAGATAAGGCCCAAAGCCCTCACGCGTCTCCGGATCCGTGCTCATGCTGTGTTCGAAACCGAGAATAGATCACCATCGCTGTCGCAACGCGGAGATCTGCCATCGCCCACCTGATCACGCCGAGCGTTCTTCCGTGGAAGTTGCCCGAGGGAGTGAGAACGACTGCCTTGCCCGGATCGACGTCTTTGGTAGGTGACTCGTACGCCCATTTCCTCGCCAGCTTGAGCGCAGTCTCCACCACTTCGGCACCGGTGTTCATAGGAAGAACCCGATCATAGCCAAACGTCTCTGTTATCTGCTTCGCAAAGCGTGGAAAGACGGAATTGTAGAATGCACGCGAGGACAGTGTGAGTCTCTGAGCCTGCTCTACAAGAGTAGCGACTATCTTTGGGTGACAATGACCCTTTGAAACGATTTCGTCCGCATGAGCCACAATCCACCACACACGAAAGCCAACCGACCTGGTTCACCGCGCTAAACGAAATGGGAAGTGAGTGCTAGAACGAGATGGAGGACGAAAGGAAGCCGTACGAATAAGCCGAGAGCATGTCTATGTACTCGACGCCTTCGGGATCCCATACTCTAATCCAGCGGATCAGTCACGTCGAGATCGACTGGCAAAAACGACTCACTTGGTGCCGTTTGCGGAATCGAAGACGACCGGGAGCGGATGGTAACTGTGGAACGCGGGAATAACACCATTCGTCAGTAAGGAAAAAGACTCATCACCGGTGATTGGCCCAGGGTTTCATAAAACAGCTCGCGTGCGAGCAGGTGACGTCTGAGGTCATCACTTACTTGTGCGCACTGTAGTCATACTCCATCTGGACGAGGCCTGCCGACGATATCTTGTCGCCGCTCGTTCTGGCCTGCTTGTGGACGTGAGGGTGTCCATTCGTGTCGTTGCTTGGGAATGTCGTTGCGGGTGCCATGTTGAAGTGTGCTTGATGGTGGTTCAACTTAAGAGAGAATCGAAGAGCGTCTGTGGCTCTGACTCTGGCTCAAGTTCCGCCCGAGCGGTCCCGCGCTCACCCATGTACTTTGAGAATAATTACAGACTGTTACAGATCCAATAAATGGAGGGGAAAAAAAAGTCACTGCAGATCAGACGGCCATTCCTTCCGTCTCTTCCATCTCCCAGCACTGTCAAATCGTGGATTCGTCGCGTAGTGCAACCCATCCTCAAGGGGACGCCCGACTGGCACTAGAGCACGAAAATAGCACGTCAAAAAAGCTCGGGGATCAAACACTGGGCTCACGCACGGATCCACCACCACGCGTTCTTGCTCATCACCACCGTCCAGTTCTCTCCGCGACTCCCCAGCCACCACAGATTGCCTTCGATGCCAATTCGTCCCCATTCACGATCCCACTCCTTTCGCGTACGCCGCTTCGCACTGTGACGAACCCAGTCAGATCGGTGGTGCACGTCATAACTCGGCAACCCTGGGCAGCCGGTCCCGTGTGATGCCCGTCCGGCAATCAGGGTGAAACACGCACCCTATCTGATACCACTTGTGCATCCGCGACAGTTCATCCTGTTCACGGTCCCGCATCAACCTGAAATTAAGCGACTCGACCGTCGTTTGGTTCAACAGAATGAGATGGAGCTGCGATATGAGGATGAGGGCGCAAAACAACCCAAACAGGCCGGATCTAGCAGACAGCAGGTCAGCAAGACACGATATCCGCCAAGACGGCAACGAACAGTGCTATAACGACAATTTGCTGCGGATCGGGTTCGGCCGCCGCAGGGGGCCGCGGCTTGACGTTGAGAGCCAGCAGCGTCCCAAACGTCCATAAACAGAACAGCGTCGCCCACTCGAGGAAATTGACGAAGAACTTGGAGCGCGCAAGTTGTAAGTGACGTGACCATACACAGTAGACGGACACACCTTTTGATTAAATGCACCGACACATTGCCCGATCCCTAGAGAGGCCGAATACATCAGATCGTGCCATTTTCAGCAAAAACACACACCCACATGGACAGTGATGGTCATACTTGAGGATGCACTGCACGCCAGATTAGACCGCCAGGCACGCACGACGACAAAAAAAGCAGCGCACAGTGCCACACGCTCTACAGTGATGCGCCCGGGAAGGCTTGACAATCTGACATTTATTGCAGTACCGGTATTCCGGTAGAAGGATAGGGGTGGTTGTTGGCCGTCGCGAGAACATCGGCGGAGGAATGGAAGGCCCCGACCGATAGGAATTCGCATGGGTGGGGAGGGTCGCGCTATCTGGAACATGCGGAGACTCGGGGGCCCCAAACCCGTCGGTAGCACGTGGTTCGTCGACACCACGGGTCGAGGCTTGTGAGAGTGAACTTGGTTCCTGCTTGGGAGCCGAAGACGGAGCGGCAGAGTGCTGTGACGCAAGCGTCTTACTCTTCCCAGAACCAAGCGATGATTGCGGATGAGCATGCTTTTGTGGAGGGTCATGCGTGGGAGGGTGATAGACGTTGGGGATGGGAGACGTGAGTTCGTAAGATGTTCCGCGGAGGTCGGTAGAGTTGAGGGTTGATGATCTGTCATTATGGCCATAGCCTGGGCTAGTTATTCTCTGGGTATACTGTCATCCGGCAAGATGCGGGAATGAGTGGAAGGAATTGGCAAGAGGGAACTAGGTACCTGCCGCGCATTGCCGGGATGTGTCGTGATCACCTGAGAGGATTGCGGCAAATGGGAATGCCAGAGCGAGAAAAGGACATACCACGATATAACACCAAGTCATCGAGAATAACAGGACACAAAACACGGCCAAGAATGCCACTGGCCGGAGAGGTCCCACGTCAACGTCAGATCAGGAGAGAAAGAGACACACCTCCGGTGGCTTGATTACCCAGTGCGCTACCGCTCTTTACAATCATGTCCCTGCAAAACCTCCCAGCGTACACATACGCTGCGTAGCCGGCAATGAGGATCGTGAGGCCGACGGCGA
This sequence comes from Sutorius aff. eximius, assembly GCA_038088915.1. Lineage (NCBI taxonomy): Eukaryota > Fungi > Basidiomycota > Agaricomycetes > Boletales > Boletaceae > Sutorius > Sutorius aff. eximius. The sequence goes on from JBBPJV010000737.1 coordinate 10,325, forward strand.
ACTTGCGCACTATCCATGGCTGGGGTCTCTTTGCCTCCGTACGACGTATTCGGACTTCCTGGGCTACACCACAGCACACACGGTCCCCCTGGGTCATGTCCAGCTGAGAAGAGTCTGAGTGGATGGCGTGCGGCATCCGGGTGGACTTGGAGGTGCGATTACATAAGTTGCTCCCGAGGCCGAGCTGGGCAGGATCTGTCAGAGACCCAGCGTTGTTGGCAGCGTTCATGACCGGACTTGGGCAGCGTTGAACCCGTTCTCGACACGGCCATGACATCAAGCCATCTGAAACCCACGCATCATTACATACGGCTCGCCGTGAAGCCTCGTTGCACGGACGCCCTGCTCATCAGAAAATCTCTCCAGGATGCACTCACGGGCATGTTCGGGCTCACCTTTGCGAGCACCTACATCGATGTGCTGTCGGTCAACGAACTGGGATCGGAAACGGTCGTTCGTGTCAGCCCAACGTACGTCCAAGCCCGCATTTACGTGTGCTAAACTAAAGTGTATTAAAGTGACGCGCCCAGAGTATTGGCCGCTGTCGTTGGAGCATCCTGTGCTTCCATCCAGTGTTCTGTGGTGAAGGAATCTTCATTTCTCCCGTCGCTCGTGCACGACGATCTCGGTGCCCTCCCCTTGTGATGGCGAATCACTCCTACACGTTGCAGGGCGGTCGCTAGGGAGAACGGATCACATGCGATCTAATTGCCTGCAATATACTCATTTGATACAACAAGGAATACATGTGTCAGAGGATATACAATTGTGCTATTTCAAGTAGAATTCCTTCTCTTTGCCCATTCAACGAATTGGTCCATGATGGTGGGCCAGGCGGCTGAGATGAGGTTGCATGGTCAACCGCATGGACCAGAAGAGAACGCATGGCGTTACCTTGGTCATCGTGTTTGTTAAAGTCCCCGTCAAATGAACGGATAAAGTCTGGGAGCTGCACCCATCTCGTCAGTAAAGGGGTGGAAAAGGGGCACCCATACGAACCATCTGCCAGGTATCTTTGCTCACGGCGACGTCATCGCGTACTACTTTCATATACTCGAGCCACATCTCCGTGTGTTCTCTCGTCCACCCGCCAATATCCATGGCGTCATCTTCCTCCTCCCCATCGGCCGGCGTGTGTCCCAGCGCTTCTTTGCCCACGCCAAAGTACAAGAGCGATTTCCAGTATTCGAGCGCAGTATCCTTGGCTGGGAACGGTTGCGCGATGAGTCAGAGCTGACCGCATGGTCGAGAAACAGGACTTGCCAAGGCTCCGCTGACCCTCTGACCGCGCAAAATTAAATGTGTAATTGTATACCTTGCGGAAGTAGGACGGGTCGGAGCCAAGCTTGGCTTCTAAACGTGTAAGGGCGCTCTTCATCCCGTCTATGGAGTCACACCTATGGAGCGTCCGCGTCAGCGGTCCGAAATCACCGGCAAGTGGAGCGGAGTCCAACCCGATGCTCTTCCAGCCCTCTAACCAGCCTTTCCTGGTCCACTCTCCCAAACTGGGTGACTGGAGTTCAAACGCAAGCAACAAGAGTTTCGGCGTGCCATCGTCTTCCGACTCCTCGTCCTGTTTGAAACCCAGATCGTCGAAAAACCGGATGGTACCCTGAGTGGAAATGATGTCTCCGTCCGGACCTATCGCCACGGTTCATCCAAGCTGCGTGGGGCGAGCTGACCATGGTTACCTTTGTATTTGTCGAAGAGGGTGGTCAGCTTGCTGGTCGATGCCGGGAACTGTCGATTGCTGCCGTCTTGGAAGAAGGCATCGATGGCGGCATCGAGACGTTTGTGCTTGTCGAGGTAGCGCTTCGCTTCCTTGTGTCTATCGGAGAGCGATCACAGACAATCGGGGCGCGATGATGTGCGGTGGGCTTACGATACGCCAGCAATGTTGCAAAAGTCGGCGTAGACATCCTTTGTAGACCTCGACTGGCCTGCATCAGTGGCATGTCTGGGTAAAAGTAGAATACTGACCATGTCTCTTTGGCGTACGTCGAGGTCGATAAGAGACAGATGCCACTCGTCCCGAAACCCCAGGTCACGTGCTACTACAATCGCAGCACGTTCTATTACTTAGGGGGTTGTTCCACCTCAAGTTCCGCTCGCTTCGAGGCTCATCCCAGCGCGATCATGACAGCCTTCCATTTTATATTATGTCCCCTTCTCACCTCGCAGCCGATGGTTCATTTTAGCTCTCTTCATTGGTTACCGGCCGATGTCTCGTTACCAATCAGGTATAATTGCTGCCACTGTGACGCCTTGGGTGTTCAAGGGCTTGAACGTGTTCTTATTTTATCCCGCGTCGTGTCCCCGTCACAGCGGATTCATGATTCGACCCCTTGCAGGTTCACGTTGCACTGCTCTGAGTTCCCCGTCGTTGCTTTTGCCATTTGGGGATGGTGGCTTCGCCCTATCTATTGAACATGTGCTCAAACACATGTCCCATCACACACTGGTCTCAGCTACGAAATGAAAATATGCCTTGTATTGATCGCCAAGCGTTTTACCGGCACTCACAACAGTATGGCTTCCATTCTCTCCCAACTCCTTCTGGTCTCATAATGATGCCATCTCGTGTGATCGAACAGCATGCGCAGCCAGGTGTGCACACATCTATTCACACTTGCGCCATGATCTGGGGCACCTCCGGTTTAGACCCGAGACAATGCTGTTCGATGAGTGTCAATACTTGTGTCAGTCCATTCTGACATTCCTTGCCATAACCGTCCACTGACGGGTTCCTACCAACCCTATGCCGCTGACACTCGCACGTCATCTCCCCTGGGCGCCATCTTATCGTCCGTGCTCCGTGCCATCGCGGATCGCCACTCGGACCTGCCTGATATCCACGTCCGGAAGTCGTCTCGTCTTCCGCGAGTCCAGACTGCGATCATGTCAACGCTGTCACATTCGGATCCGACCCAGATGGGACTTTTTCGTTTATATTTAACACGATCGTGACGATGGCACAGGTACGCCTGTACTCGTTCCCCATCCGTGTTGAACGGGACATTTAGAATATTCCACAGAGAAGCGACCGTGTGAAATTCCCTACACCAGGCGGCGCTTCAGCTTGCTTTCCTGATTTTATCTCCCTCCGCCCCCCCTTTTTTTTGCATTGTTTGACAAGCGTGACTTGGCGCAAGAGGGGGCGAGAAAGCGATGTGGGAACCTCCGGGCGTCGTACCATGAGGGGATACTTTTAGTACGTGGAAGACCCACACAGGAGTGCCCGTTGCTAAATACGTACGAATCAATGACAGCTCGTGACTCGCTGGGTGCAATGAACAAGGACGATTCCGACGTACCTTGGCACCCAACGGCTGGCCCTTTGAACAACCCACCCAGGCCCAGGCTTGGCATGAAGACCGCATCAGCCGAAAACGTCCGGCGAGGACCTTCATTTCCCTAGCACATTCTCATTCGTATTTGGCCCCCCTCCACGGCCCATGTAAAGGAGAGCGATAACGTTAGAGATGTACAGGAAAACCCCTTCCGTCATCGCATTCCGTCATCCAGACGTCAAAACGGGAAGAAATCATGATCGATATCTGTGATCCATACCATATTCATGCGTCGTGGCGCGCGCCCTTCTGGCGGATGCATTAGAACCAGTGCGTCTGCATGGCGCTCGGGATCCGGGCCAGTGACTAGCAACGGTCGCTGGTTCGGATAACCTGAAACCTTCGCGCCCGGTCTTGGCTGCCCGGTTATACTTGTGTGCGCGAGGGCTAGTAACCACGTTACTCGTGCACAAGTGCGAAGCGCCCTCACGAAGACGAACGCGATTCGATCAGGCACATGGGTTCCAAACGAGAGGTTCCGAGTCGCGTCGCCATGGGTTGTGAGAGAGTTGGCAGAGCCCGGCCACCGAACTACAGACCATTTTATGAGGCACCGACGGAGAAGTTGGCGTTGCGGGACTTGCCGGGAGGCGATCGCGATTACAAGTCACTCGAGGGAAAAAAAAAAGAAAATAATTTAGATTGCACACCAGGTGCCTTTTCGGCGATACCGGACGGGTAGCATGTGCGACACTGCTCACAAAAAGTCAGCATGATCGCCTCGGAGGTGTAGAAATAGTATACGTGGTGGTCGCTGATAGGCGTCAAGTTACAACAGAATACTTCAAGCGATGGTCACGATAGAATACATGGCGTGATGGATAGCACAGATATAATAACGAGATTGGACGTGGTATATGTAAAAGGTATCAATGCGACGATCGTGGGTGAGAATGTGTTCGACATCGAACCGCATCCGGCACGGTGCCACCGGGGACGTGTGTGCAGGATCAATTGCGGACGATCACACGGCGGGTGTGTTTGCCTGCGCGTCGACGGTCTGCGTATGGCGTAGGTCGGCGCCAAGCCTCGTCCGTGTCATCGCGATAGTCCTCTGGGGGCTGAAACTCGACCTTTGACCCAGTATGTGGATCGTGAGGTGGAGTACGTAAAGTGATTCCGCTTTGATGTGATGCTGGCGTATGGAGATTGAGGGGGAGTTGTGGTGGCTGTCCATGGGGAGACGCAGGGAACATGGCGGGTGACTGCGTGGGTGCGGGGATCGGACGGGCCTGACGGGGAGGTTTAGGATGGGGATATGTGGCTGCGGGGGATGCGGCAGGGTCAATGGGAGAGGGATGCTGTGGATGAAGCTGAGGCCAGGTGCGGGGAGGACCACCGTGTACAGAGGGTTCTCTGTTTTTTGAATTGATAGCGTCGTCGTTTGAAGAGGGTGGCACGTCGATTTCCACGCGAACGCGGACGATTTCCTTGCCCGCCTGGGCAAAGAAGGCACGCTCCTGGCGCTTGAAAAAGCCGCTGGTTGGACCTGGTCTCATCTCGGGGAAGTTGGCGGGAGGTGCGGGAGGGAAGAGGGCCATGAGTTCATGGCCTGTGGGCGGTGCGGGATACTTGGTACGGGCGGGGTTGGCGTCTTGGGAGAGATTGACATCTAGACGGGATGAGCGACGACATGGATGGAGAGGGTGGGGAGTCACCTCGCAACGAGCTCGGGGAGAGGGGCCGCCTGGAAGAGATGTGGGTTGGATGGGTCTTTGGGGGAGGACTGCGTTCTGCGGCGGTGGTTGTGGAAGCGGAGGAGGAGGAAGGGGAAGGGGAATGGACAGATACGGGACGTAGGTGGAAGGACATTTGGGAGGGCAAGGAAGTGGAATGGGTAAGGACGGGGTTATATATATGTGCGAAGAGGATGATCGACAATAGTATGACGAAACAGCGAAAGTTGAGCTGCCACGAGGACACGCAGCAAGCGAGCGGGTCTCGCAGCGCCCTCTCGAATCAGGATGGATCTCGCACTCATTTCCATCTTGATTTACCCGTAGCTATAATTGAATAGAATAGAATAGAATAGACCGCAAGTCGTGTATCCGGCCATGGCCCGCCATCAAACTTCGCAGGTTCTCCCC
>JBBPJV010000738.1:0-15757 GCA_038088915.1 Sutorius aff. eximius
AGATGTGACCAGGTTTCCTGCATCTGAAACATAATCCTTTCTCTCTACATCTTTTCCTTTCTTCATCAGTGAGTTTCAGGATTTGGACATGATCCACATCCATGGCATTGGAGTCTTGTTCTGCAGGTTTCAAGGGAGGGAGGTGGAAGGTTTGAGGGATATAAGTCTTCTGATTGGCAATGGCCTTTGCTTGGTCCCATTGAATCTAAATGGTGAGCACTTTCCTCATCCACTCATCTACTTTAGTGGGAATGGTGTCCAGTCCCATAATTCATTCCATAAGTTTCATTGGAATCTCAGCCTGGTAGAATGAGATCAGGACTTCTTCCTGAGTAACTTTGGCAAGGGCAACTTTTGAGGTGAAGTCAGCATTGTATTGAAGGGGGGCAGAAGTGTAGACCCCATTCTTGGGGGTGACCCAAGTGGTGGAGAGCCAGGCAAGAGTGTTGGCTTCAGTGTCATGGTGTTTAAAGGCTCCTTTGAATTCTCTGATGAAGTCTTTGAAGGATCCTAGGGAGAGGTTCCCTGAGGAGAGGGCTTTGCTGTGGAAGGTGTTGGCCCAGGTCAGAGCTGAGCCTTCTTTCATGTGGGAAAGGGCAAAGCCAATCCTTTTTGAATCAGAGTTGTAGCATTCTTCATTGATGGCAAGGTATGTTTGAACTTGGTCAAGCCAAGGGAGGGCTTTAGTGTAATCACCATCAAAGGCAGATGGTTGGGCAATGCAGAGCTCAGTGGGTTTAGTCATCATGATGGGATAGGGGGCTTGAGAAGCTAGGGAGCTACCTGGGGAAAAAAGAGGGGGGGAAGTGGAGATAAGAGGGGCAAAAGGAGAAGAGGAACCTGGGGTGGGGTGGAGGAGCAAAGGGTAGTCACTCTGGAGAGGGCTCTGGCAAGCAAGGTTGACTGTGAGAGTTCTGTTGGAGTGACTATAGATTCGTCTGGGTCAGAGAAGTGTTTTGAGACAGGCAAAGGGAAAGAAGAGTCTGAGGTCTGGGGTCTAAGGTTTCAGATGGATCCCCAAGTGGGGTCAGTGGGTGGTCTTCTGGGAGGAATGGTGGTCTACCTGGTAGTAGCTGTTGAGGGAAAGCTAGATCTTTTGTTACAACCAGCCCAGGTAGGGATGGAAGTTGCCTTAATGGATAGTGATGGTTCAATGGTTCCAGAAGGAAAGCCTACTTATAAAGAGGCAGCAGAGATTCAAGGGTTTGAGAGGTTCAAAGGTTCTAGAGATTCAGAGGTAGGGAGTCCACTTAGATGAGGGACAAGTTGTTCAAGAGTTCAGAGGAAAGCTAGCAATGAGGAGACAAGTCAAGAAGTAGATTTAGGGAGATCTAGCTTGGGGTTTCCAAGTGGTTACAAGAGGGTTCTTATACTACTGATATAGAACCCAATAAAACAAGGAAGAACATGCCAAGTAGTATCTTGGTCAGTGGTTCGAAACACATGGAATGTGATGAAAGGAAACATAGCCTTAGTAAGTGGAATGTGACAGAAAATGATGGAAGGTGTGGCTATGGAGAAAAGAAATGTGATCTGTAAGAATCAAACTCTGGCCTGAATGAAGATAGGGGAGGGAAACTAGTAAGGTAAGGATGGAAAGAAATCATAACAGATTTGTTTAGTGGGAGAGTTATAGATTTTGGTGTTGATGGTGAGATATACCCATACTTCATCAAGCCAAGGCTTGGCTTTCATGTAATCCCCATCAAATGCTGATGGGGGCAAGATGCAGAGTTCTACCAGTTTGTTGGACATGGTCCCAGAGGAGTGAGTGAGATTGGCAGCAATTGGTGGGAGGGGGGAATGAGGAAGTGTGAGGGGATATGGGGGTAGACATGAAGAGGACAAGGTGGTCTCAGGTGGTTCTTGCCACAAGGGAGGAGTGAGGGATCATTCAATGTTAACTGAGGTAGACTTGGACAATGAAAGGGATCAAGCTAGGGCTTCAGTGACTGGTGCAAGATAAGATTCTTCTGACTCAGAGGTTGGGTGTTCCTCAGCAGCAGTGGAAGGTCTAGAGGGCAAGGTGACAGGAGAGGACTCAAGAGAGAGTACTGGTGATGAAGGAGGTGGTGGGTGTTACGATTTGTTTCCTTTTTACTTCCTTTGTCTCACAAACTAGCTTGCATTCCTAATGCTCACTACTCTGTAGACCCCTTTGACTTCTCCTTCATCTCACAGTCTAGCTTGCACTCCCGTGCTTACTATACTGCAGACCCTGTAGCCATTCCTACACTTCGGTGTCTGAACCCCATGGACTACATTTTACTCATCACACGATTCTCTTACTCACGTGATTATTATCCTTTTCATAGCCATTCCAAGCACGGATCATGGACTACCGTTTCTGATGACTCACCTCACAGTTCGTCATCTTAGATTGCCCTTCTCCTTGTATTCTACACAAGTCCCCTTTATGGAATCCCAGTGTTCCCTTTCCCTTTACCACCAGATATCCTAATATGGCCTATTCCTTTCCTTTCTGTCTACCCTGGACCCATGGCTCTCCGTTGTATTCCTACTATAGATCTCTCGCCCTCGGACCCACAGTTGTCCATTGTATTCTTAGTATAGATCTCTCTGTCTCTCCTCTCAACTCTCCGACGAGGTATACCTTAGTATCTCTTTTATTCTTCCATTTCCATTACAGATACTACTTTCCCACACTTGCCTTACTATATAAGACTCGTGCCTTCCTTGTAGTATTTCTTACGCTAGTTCCTACCCAGTACTTAGGACATAGTACTCCCATACTTGTCTAGTCCCGTCTCCGTCTACCCCTCATGTCCTTACCTCCGATACTTCAATACTAGCTTTTCTCCCATCACTGCACTGTGTGCATCTCCGTCGACCCTCAGTCTGGCATTGTGACCATCCCCATCCTTCAGGTCCCCCTTCCCCGTCTCTCCTTGATCCTTGGACTCCCTTCTTGAGTCCCTTACTATCATTAAGTCCTCCGTTCATCAGTCTGAGGCTGATCATCTTCGTCGAGCATCACTCCCTCAATGCCTTCCTCTTTCCAACTTGATGTTGGCCTTCATCCTCACCCCCTGCAGTATTCCTCCTGCAGTTTCCTCATCCTCCAGTCTTCCTTCCTGGCCTCCCGACCTTCCCTTGAACCCTCTCGGGTTCCTACGCCCTTCAGCCTGTCTGTCTATCAGGCTCACATCGTTCCTCCTCCTGGTAGTCCTTTCCAGGATCTCTGACCTCTAGGAGTACTGTGCTCCTTGCCACTGGATGGAGCAACAGTTCCATACCTTCCGCCCAATCCCTCAGGGATTTGGTCATAACAGTGGAGCTGGCATTTGCCAACTAGAACCAGATCTATAGATTCAAGAAGAAATGGTGGCAGCTTATGTGATGGTAACTGTTCAAGTGCATGCTAGTTCTATTGTTACAACTGTTTCAGGTAGGACCAGGTGTAGCTCTTGAATAATCACCTACAGCAAGTAGGGTCAAGGGTTGTCAAGTGAGATTACAAGGAGTTACCTAAGGTGCAGCAACAAGACAAGTTCAAGGGGAGGAACTACCACTCTACAGTGGGTAGTGGACTGTCAAGAATAAAGGACAAGGGTGGCAAGAGATGCTCAAGTGAAGAGGACTAAGTGTCCAACAAGGATTGGGACACAATGTTATGATACCATCCCCATTAACCTAACTATCTATGCTCTTTTCACTTTTACTTCTAGTCTAGGGTTAGCCTAGCTAGATGAACTACACATTGTACATTGGACTTCACCATATTTCCTGTACCATAGCACATGACCTATCACATGACTCCCATTCCCATCCCTGGCACATGACCTAGTCATGTGACCATACATATCATCAATAGCTTATGGACTATTACATATCTATGATGTCATCAGATCTAGACCACTACATCATAGTCTAGCCCCTGATATCACCACCTTCTCTTATGTACTTGTATCCTATTTAGTATTTGGGGTACCAGCACAGCATGGTCTGTGTGCTGGCCTCTTGCATATATAAGGGGCATGGTGAGACAGATTGGATTCCCTTCAGTCTTGTCAACCTGTGCATTACCTGGGCTTAAGGGGGAGTGGCCATTGTTGCTACTATGTTTCTCTTCCAGTGAGAGATGCTCATACTTGACTATCCATTCATTCTCATCATTGTTACACATTGCCAGGTATCATAGCTGGTTCTCTCTTTATTATTTGGTTACCATTAGCATGTCATTGGGTAAACCCTCCAATGCTGTGTGCTTGGGATTAGGGCTTGAGTCTACTCACCCTATGAGTTCCTCCTTGGGCTTGTTACACACAATGTCCACAGAGTACCCCCTTTGTAGAAGGGAGGTTGAGTGTTGAGGGTCAAGGGTGAGGCTAGTCTCAACCAAGTCACACTAGGCTAGGCCTAAGTGGGAGAGACAAGTGAATTGTAGATGATGGTGGTACAAGAGAGAACTAGCATAAGAAAAAGTACTGGTGGCTACAGAGTTTATATAGTAATATGTTGTGGGAAAGAGTTACCCTTTAAGGGTGGATTATATAACTGAGAGACAAAAGAAAGGGAACTAAGCATGATAGAGATGTGGAGATGTGATGCTGACCAGCAAGTGATCTAAGACTAGGGGAGTGTGGAGAGAGGTCAACATTGGAAGGGAACTAGTGTTTGAGGGGAAGGTGTAGTGCTACTTGGTAATACATGGAGAAAGAAAAGAAAGAAAAAGAGTGTCATAACACTCACCTCATCATCACTGTGGCAGTGGTGGTGATGATGGGTACAGGTTGCCCATGTCTGTGCTATTCTCTACTTACCATTATCAACAAAGGTAATTCAAAACTTAAATAATATTTTAAACCAGGTCCAAGCCTTGGACCTGGCAGATCCTCAGGCCAGGCACTGGGCCCCAGATCACTTAGGGCCTCAGGGCAGGGCACTAACATCACTAACAATACTGTGAGGATCTTATATACAAAATAAAGTGTATAGTGCTGAACAAGGGGGAAATGATCCTGAAGGGATGATTGGGCAGAATGGAATGCTATGTGAGGAGAACAATAAGGTCAACTGAAAAGACAAATGTAAAATGTATGCAAGGAATGGTGGCATGCTGGTAATTGATTACACTGGTCACAGTCATGGCTGCATGCATGCATGCTATTCCAACACTTTTTTCTCGGGATTCCATCTACTTATGAAAACCACCATAGTGAGTAACATCATGATTTGCTGGTCACTGTGGTCCTCCAGCAAAACACAAAGTCTGGCTGTGATCAAACTGGAAAATAAACATTAGTTGCAGCCTGTATGCATGGATCAACATTTAGGTGAGTGCTAGATATTGATCTATCCATTGTGCCAGAGAGACTTGGTGTCATACTGTAGTTAGGAGGTCAGGATGTACAATTTACCATATACGCTTAACCATTGTGAATCGGGTAAGGTCCTCCAACGGAACACGCTTTTTCCCATTTCCTGCACTCTCAACCTTCCCATTCCTCCGCCCCTCCCCCATTTCATTAACAGACACAGCATCGTCATGCCAGTTGTCGACCATTTTTCGTAATCCCTTGTTATACTCTCGCTCCTCTGCACCTTCTCCAATGGGGTCGCGACCAAAATCATTGACGCGATCAGCCACCGCCCGAGCCTCCGATCCAAGTTTTCGGCTACCAGCATATGAAATCAAGTTAATGCCTAAAAGGACCTTGAGTGCCAAGAAGCTGACATCTCACAGAATGAGCACAGTGTCAACCACGAACAGAGTGACACACCATAGCCAGAACAACACCCCCATAGCTATCCATTTCACTAGTGGGTGCAGATCTCGTTGACCATACGAGCGATGAGAGAACACCAGATTGAAGGACTGTAGACCAATGAGGATCGCCAGGACAGCAAGCGGAACCGAGGCAAAACCGAGGCGTCGTGCGACCAGAGGCGATTGGTCAACATACGAATGCTGAATGGGATGTCCTGAGTATTCCTGAGAACGATAGATAAATATACGAACCTTGCTACCATGGCGCCCAACAGCGCTTCCACTTGCCAGGTCGCGGCATAATACGTCGATGTACCGGTCGTAGACGGACGGGCGGATATGATTGAACTTTGTAATGAAGGCATGCTTCAACCAATCTACTATCAGTTCTGACACTAGCACGGTCACGACGGGCTGATGTTACGATGGGGTGAGATCCATGGCGTTCTCAATGGCGGACCAAATACACACGTATGAAATGGTCCACAGAACATTATTACCTCTGAACCATCCGAAACTTTTCGGCATTACGAACCCACCACTGAAGTCAAATTCAGAACCACTGAGCTCTATCAAGTTGCGGAATGCGACGACGACAAGCATGAGAGACAACGTAAAGCGTTCGACGATGTCTGCACAAGTGATCTGAAAGAGGTTGTCCTTTTCAAACCTCTTGAAGACACAACCCTTAATTTCGACGAATTGATTGGAAACAAGCAGAGTGAGAAGGGCATGGTCGTAAGAGTTGACTGCGACATTCAAGGAGAGGAGCTGGTACAGCATCACTAGCGTGTGACAAGCTAGCAGCGAATTAAATCATCACACAACGATAGAGGATGCTTGGCTCACCAACGTAGAGCGTCGCTAGAATGAAAAAGATCAAGGGACGGAACACGCGGGAAGAAGGCGGTGCTTTGTGCGAGATCACTTCCAGCGTGGATCGCGAGAATAGACAGTCCAGTATGTCTTGTCCAATAGAGGCACATAACCTATCTGCGATCTACAAAACGTGCACATGCGGGACATGTTTGGCGAAGAAGCTGACGTTGCTCACCTCTAGGGAATTGAAAATGACATACAGCTTGATGGTGTCTTGGCCACGAATGGAGTGGTAAATTTTGCTGGCATCTGCGAGGGGTATGAGGAGAATGATCGAGACTATAACTAAAAAGGTGCGTAGGATATCGGCCTTCTGAGATGGAGGAAGATGCGACTTGGACCAAGTGATGACATTATATGCGCAGCGCGAGACTGCTATAACGAAACGAATGGGCTGGATCGTGAACGTATACAAGAAAGAGTCCAAGCACAGCAGGAAACCAAAACCAATAATCTGACATCTGCTGAGACAAAGTACGTCTCTCAAGGTGAGTCATCACTCACTTTTTCCATCGCCAAGGGAATACTCAAGAAGTTGCTGACCCGCTCCCATTTGAGTTCCTGGTGGGAATCAAAGTCGGTCGCTAGCAGCTCTTCGCGAAGATAATCCCATAACGAAAACAGCGGTTGATGTGACCGTGAATGTGAAGGGGGCTTCTCAGTGGATGGTGTTGGCGAACAAGCAGGAGGAGAAGGAAGAATGGGTGTAGGTGGCAGCGATGCATAAGCTAGTGGTCGCATCGGGAGATCCTGCAAGACAGTGCCTTCGGGTCTACATGCAGACTTTGTGAGTGAGACCTGCGGGCTCCAGGTCCCAGTCTCAATAGAAGCCGACGAAAAACGACGTTTGGAGCGTCGGGGTGAAGTGGGCATCGTGACGAGGGATGGCAGCGAACGGCAGTGACATCAACTAGTGTGGGAATGTTAGCGGCGCCGCACGGGACACAAACATTCTTTCTCCATCAACATGCACCTCGCTCGGGCAAGTGTCCTATTGCGTCCAAAGCTCCATGCTGGGCCAGTTACAAGTCAGCTCAGGCTTGCATCGAGTGGCAACCATGCCCACGAGGAGCACCCGAATGGTGCGCAGTACGGTCCGGAAGGTTTGGCTGTCTGGTTATCACATCTGGAGCTGGGCTGAAAGGTCATAGCTGGGTTCTTCACACCGTTTTGGGGGAGCACGCTGTTAGTCTCGCTCCTGGCTGTCTCGTTCTACAAGTGGGCGCCTCCGCGAGATGACGACGCATATTTGACACGGTGGATTGACCACTACGCAACACCGCCCGACACCTGGGCTCGGCTGAACGAGAAGCACATGTTACAGTCACAGCAAGAGACGGACAACGTGACTGCGCAGGCGAGGGCGATGCGGCCAAGCATCATCCGATACAGATACCCTCAGTGAGTGCGTTCAGGGATCGTGCCACGAAACATGACACCATTTTTTGTTCAGGTCCCTGGACCAGGCGTCGCCGCATCTGCAGCCTGTCGGATGCGTGCCAGATATGAGCGGTGTGACGGCGCGGACGAACTAGGGTACTTATAGTACTGTGTAGTCGGAAATAAAGACCAGATTGTAATCGGATGGACTGCACGAGGTCCGTGGGAGGTCTTTGGCACGTGGTTTTGTTGGTTTTAATGCTGGCCTGTCCGTTCGCTAAGCAACGTTGTTTCGTCCCTTCAAGACCGTCGGGATACTACCATCGCTCTGCTCTCTGCTAGTCGGGGCAGTCGTTCCTTCATCCCGACCTTCTTTTCCCCCCCCCCCCATCATCATGGTCTCACCAAATAAATGGCCCTTTGCCCTCGTCCTCGCTCTCCTCTCTCTCGTCCCCATCGCGTCCGCATCTCTCCCCCTCGTCGACTTTGACCGCATGGGCCAGGTCGGCATCGCTGGCGCCTTTGCCGGCTTGACCTTTTTCGACAACTCTACACCCACCTCCTTTGATCCTTCCGCCTCTTCCTTGCTATCTCGTACACCCAAGGGCGCCCTCACCTCCATTGCTAATACGAATTCTGGTGGCTCAATTTCTTCCGCGTGTGCCATGGGTGGTGTCTACTATATTGCTGGTTCTTTTCTATCCATCGCCAATGTCTCCACTAGCTACGTCGTCTCCTATACGCCTTCCTCGGCTGCCTTCTCTTCCCTCGGTTCTGGTGGCCCGGATGGCCCAGTCAGTGCGGTATATTGCGATTCATCTAACAGCAACCTTTGGGTCGGCGGTCATTTCTCATCGCCAGGTCTTTCCGTCGCAGTTTGGAATTCCAAGTCAAACTCATGGTCTGCACCCCCGTTCAAAGGCCTTGATGGTCAGGTCATGTCCTTAATTCCCAATGCCTCCGACACCAGTCTTTTCTTCACTGGTTCATTCACCACGTCGTTTAGCGGCGGAGCGACGCCCAACAACACTAATCCCAACGTTCCATACTCTCAAGGTGCAACCCCCTTTTCATCTTCGCTCGTTCCAATACCCCTTCAGGGCGCAGAGATTGTCGGCGCTCCCTCCTCCACGGACTCGCAGTTCAGCAACATCCAGGCCATCCTTTGTCCCGCAGGTCCGGACGGTCCCGGTAATACGTGGCTCGCTGCAGCAGGAAGTACAGCTCTCGTAACGGTCCGCACGTTTGCCGCGATGAGTGCCTATGGCGTCCGAATTGGGAATACGTTTCAAAATGGCGACGGTACCACAGCTTTTAGGTGCGTGGCTCGAAGTTCTTTCTACTCTCCCCGCACTCTAATAATATTTCCAGCGTCACATCAATTCCCGACAACACAGTCCAAAGTCTTACGTACGTCGATCCCTCTACTGGTCAAAACCGGACGTGCACGGACGATTGTCCATTGTCAACCGACCCGTCGATCCTGTACCAAGACTTTCTTTTCACAACTCCTATCACCTTGACTGGTGTACAAATCACGTTGTCGGATTGGAAAGGGACTGCCGCTGGTCTGCACATGTTGCAACTTCTATCTTCCGGGGCTTTTGCTTCGGCCGTCAGCAGCCAGAATACCCAATCCTGTTTTGCACCGAACCCGTCCAGCGTTACGATGACCGGCAACTGGTCGCCGAAAAATGCGAACACGAATATTCCTGCCACTCTCCAAACCGTCCTCGTCTCCACGGTCTCAGTTGACACACCTGTCTCACAAGCTCCTACGTTCACATGGATGCCATATGTCTCGGCATCTGGACAGTATCAGGTGAACATGGTGATTCCAGGTTGTAATGACTTTCAGGACTGTGCCCTTCGGACGTCGGTAAAAATAACAGTGTTCCCTGACAGCGGATCGCAGCCGTTTGTGTCCACAGTGTCACAGCAAGTCCAAGTTGACACCCTCGTAACGGTTTACAGTGGTCCAATTGTCCCATCGTCCTCCTCCTTCGTGACTACAGTGACTATGTCATTGGCGGATCAACCGACGGGACAGGGTCAAAATGGACTATATGAACTTGTCGCCGGGAATGTCGAGCTAGTCTTGACTTCCGTCGACATGACTTCCACCACAACTGGCAATGGATCTACCGCCCTAGGCACGCAGCGAGGATTTGGGTTTTTTGAGTGGCCGTTGAATTCGAAAACTACTATCGATGCTACTGGTATCCTACCCAACACTAGCGAGACCACTGGCGACATCGTCGGTATCGATCTTTACAATGCGCTGGGTACCACCAACTCCTCTTCCACTTACATCTCAGCCGCCGTGCAACATCCTTCAGGGATTATCTTCCTGGGTGGCAGCTTCGCCTTCGCCTCCGGATCCTTCAACGGTGTCTCCAATATCATCGCTTATAAACAGGGGAACCTTTCTTCCCTTTCCAACGGGGGACTTAATGGCGCGGTCACTTCGCTCGCTTTGTACGGCAATGAACTGTATATTGGAGGCACTTTCTCTGATACTCAAACACCCTCGACTCAGGGAAGGTTGACTGGGGTCGCCATGTACAACATCGAGACGAATTTGTGGAGTACGCTGGGAGCTGGTGTCAATGGGGCAGTGGCAAGCATCACGGTGGCAAATACTACCATCCAGATCGCTGGGAACTTCACCGAGACCATGACACTGGCTGGATCAAGTTCCCTTGTAGGCGGTTTCGCGACTTGGGATATCACGAGTTCATCATGGGTGAACAGCGGCAGCTTCGTCAGAGGCAACTTCACTTTCATCAACAATGGTACCTCTTCTACCGGCCAAGAAGTACCCCAGCTGCTTGCTGGAAACGTCCAGACTATGGCACAATATGGCGCCACAGGCATGGTCATGCTTTCGAACAGTGGTAACAATGACCCGGCAGTCACTCCCCTGGGAATTCAACTTGGTAGTCCTGCCAATGCCTCTGTTTCGGCCTCCACGACGCAGAAACGGAATCCTCACTTCAGACGCAGTGGGGCTGCTTGGTTCACTCGTGTGACAATCCCCACACTGTTCAGAAGACAAGCCTCCACGAGCCCCTCGACATTACCTCCACAAGCGCCTGCTCCTGCGCCTGCCGTCTTGGCTGGGGTGTTTTGGTCCAATAGCTCATCTTCCCATGAGGTTGCCATCGTTGGGGGGAATTTCAGTTTCTCTGCATCGCCGTTTGCAATTTCCCAAGCTGTCGCCATCTATGATCCCGTAACCTCCACTGCTTCTGCCCTCGCCGGCGAGCAAATATACGGAGTGGTTCGCGCTTTGTACGTGGACACTGAAGCTCATCTGTACATTGGCGGAGAATTCAATCTAACGGAGGCCAACGCAAATGGATTTGCCGTCTACGATCTCGTTGGCCAACGGTGGTTGACTACGATCACTCAACCCCTCCAAGCACCATCCAGTTCCCCTGTCATCGTACGCTCCATCGTCGCGTCATCCTACAAGCCCAATACGATCATAGTTGCCGGTTCGTTTGCCCAGGCAGGCACAGTCGCGTGCAAGGCCATTTGCATGTTTGACACCAGCCTGAACCAATGGAGCGCATTGGGTTCTGGAGTGCAGGGTGACATTTCCTCTGTTTCGTTTGCCGGCGTGAGTCCACATTGCTTCCCACGCGATCAACTGAATTCTAGACGGATTCTCAGAGCAACCAAGAGATTCTCGTTGCAGGGGGCACCATTGCATTGGCCAATGGCACGACCGCAAATGTCGCACAATACAGCTTCGCGAACAATAGTTGGACCGTGATAGGCGACCCCAACATGATACCTGGTCCTGTCACTGCTGTAGAAGTCAACAACGGTAATTCGTCGAGTATTTTCGCTGCCGGGCGGTAAGTGGAATACCTTGTTGGATTTCGATTACTGATGAAGTGGGTGATTAGCACGGTGGATGGTTCATCATCCTTTATGGTGTTCTGGGATGGTACTACCTGGTCCAACGTTGGTATGTTTATGCAGCGGATTCAACTTGCGCGAGGCTTACTCTCGAGCCAGGCTCTGCTTTCCAAGCCAACTCGAACATTTCTCAGTTGCTCATGGTTCCCCTGCAGAACACGCACAATTCCAACAGCATTGTCGAATCGGACAGGATGCTGATGATAACAGGAGCGCTGTCCGATTCATCCTTTGGCTCAGCGTCTCTTGTGTTGTTTGATGGGCAGACGTTCATACCATATCTCGCCTCGTTGTCGGCACAGGGCACGCTTGGATACGTCTCCTCCCTGTTCTACTCGATCGCCAACTTTGGCTTTGGACAACAGAGTGAGCATTTCCCAGCGTCATTCAGGCGGACTCTGACATGGGACACTAGCCTTCCTTGCGACTGGCATTGTCATCCTGATCTCAATCGCCATCGCTGCGGGTGTCGTATTCCTCCTCGCGCTCATTGGTATCCTGTGGACACTTTTGTCAAGGAGAGAGGACAAGCTCGCGCGGTACGAGAACGAAGACGACGACGACGACTCGATTCAGCATCGGCCATCGTCGCTGCTCGAACACATCAATGCTGCCACTCGGACTACGATCTTGGGTGGATCAAGTCCGTTCACCAACGCTAGTGCCGAGAAGGAGGAGGCCGTGCGCGAGGGTGGGGCAGAGGGTGATCCGTTTGGACCTGACGCGAGCAATTACCTGCGCGCTGCGACGCCGTCCGACGCCGTTATTGGAACGATGGCCACGGAAGAGGAGGCGAGCCGGCCCGCTCACGCTCGCTTCTCCTTTGATGGCTCGGGGGAGGGTGAACTCCCCCTAACGGCAGGGATGGAGATCGAAGTGCTCGACGATAAAGACAATGCGTAAGTTGTGAACTGCAACAATTTGGAAAGCATGCTGATGATAGGACCAGATGGTGGTACGCAAGGAACGCCCAGACTGGGCGAGAAGGAGTGGTCCCTGCATCGTATTTGTATTGATTCCGCCTTGTTATCGTTGTTTTGCTGCACGACATTTATACCCTTTTTCGACAAGATCGACCTTTTGGTCGTTCGTTTACCATGATATCCTTACGTTTGTGCATGTTGACAAGACATTTTTGTTTTAGCATGATTCCCTCTGATTATTGATATCGATAGAAAACAAAAGTAGTCTGGGACCTACATCTACTATTCCATCTGTGGGTAAAAACGTAATGCTAATATCGCTGGGCGTCTGATGATCACTGAAAAGAGGGTGAGTATGGGTGCGAGACAAGATGGGCGCATGCAGACCTGCAGGAGGGGGTCGCGGAAGTGCTTTTGGTTGTTGTGGACAAGGGCCACTTTGGTCTTGAATTCTTCCCTGCGACGTTGGTCTCTAAACTCTCTAATGTGCCGACCCGCCTCGCGAGCCTCGCCCTTGTTCCTTGCCTTTACGACCTGGGTGCCCTGGCCGAATGCCCCAAATCCGCCCTTGCGCGGAACGAGCGCAGAATTCTTGTCTGCGAGGAGACGCCGGACGAGGGCCGCGCCACTGTTTGGGTCATCGGGTTTGGTGGGAATACCGTGAAACGACTGCGCATAGTAGCGCATCATGCTCCGGTGTCCGATGCGTGCGCCAGAGGGAAGGACGAGTTCGTATTCGGTGTCGCCATACGCGAGCTGGTTGTCGGGGAGCTGGTGGGCGTCATCGGAGAGGTCATCCACATCGACGACCTCATCGGCATGCAGGGTGTCGTCGTCGACATCCTCCCACTCCAGGCCTGGCTCCGCCTTTTTCTCGGCGCTCGACTGGGTGGGATAGGAGGCGGTGAAGTCGTAATAGTCGGATATCTCGAGCTTGTCTGCCTCTGTATCATAGGCAATCTTGCAATGGCGCTTGTCGACCATGTGCTTGCGGACGGCGTCGAGGGAGTGGAGCTCCCTGCCCTTTCCGTTGCAGTATATGCACACGTTTCCGACGGTGATTTTTTCTGCGAGATAGTTGACGAGGCCGGGGAGGTCTATGAGATAGTCTGCGTCGGGGATGAAGAAGGAGTGGGCGGAGGACATGTGGCCGAGGTTGACCTCGAGGGACGGTGCCGCGGCGGCGCAGAAGAGACAGACGTTGTCTGCGGGGTGGTCCTCATCGGGGACGGTGGACGGCAGAGCGGGACGGGACGGGCCGTTGGCGAGGGTGTTTCTGTGCTTCTTTGAGCTGAGATGGGATCTGTACGCGTTCTCGGTGCTGTACGTCTTTCTGCTGGGTGTGAGAGAGGGTGGTGATGGAGGAGAGAGAGACGCACCGGCAAGGATCGCAGCGTGGGTGAGACGGCGGTGGACGGTCACTGGCGCGGTCGAGGAGCTTCTGGGCAAAGAGGGCGGCGGATACGGGTGGGAGGGCGGCGAGCCTGCGTTTGATGTTGTAACGGTGAAGATCGGAAGGGTAATGAGAGCCTGTATTCGACGTTGTTAGTGTCCGCGTAGTGAATGTGTGACAGACACAGACGCTGGTCTTGTGCTGAACGGAATGCGATCGCACACGCTCGACAAGTGACTCTGTCCATGATGTGAGAGAGTGTGACGATTGTAAAGTGTGACAAGGTGGGTGTGACGCTGAGCACACACACACACACCGGACGTTTCAAAGACAGTCAACGCTGCGAGCCAATCAATGGGCGATCCTGTCGATCAGCTGCTCTCCCCCGCTTATCATCACCTCCACTTCCAGAACAGCTTTCAAAACCCAAGCCAGTCTCAGAACACTTCCCAACAGTCCCAAAATGATATCTACTCCTCCTCCCTCTACCCCAACACCTCACCCGCCCCCTCATCCCCCTCCCACCGCAACTCCCCCCCACAGGACCTCTTCCACCACCTCCACGACGTCGACTCTGCCAACACCTCAGAGCCCGTCCTCGATGACACAAACGTAGACGAGGAGCCCCTCTATGTAAACGCAAAACAGTACTTTCGCATCCTCAAACGTCGCGTCGCCAGAGCCCGTCTCGAGGAGGTACACCGCCTCTCCAGGCAGCGCAAGGTATGCATCCACCCTCTCCGGCAATCCCCCCCCCCACTCACACCGTCTGCTAGCCCTATCTCCACGAGTCCCGACACAAGCATGCGATGCGTCGTCCCCGTGGTCCAGGTGGTCGCTTTCTCACTGCCGAAGAAATTGCCGCCCAGAAGCTAGCCCAGCAGGCCAACCTCGAGGAGAATACCCAACCCCCTCCCGTCGACTCCCCAGATGCGCTGCACCCCGACGAACAGTCCATCACTCCAATCTTACATGACCAACGCCAGTCGCAACTCCCACAGAATCGCATCCGCCCTGCACAGGATGCCAACGCACCCAGCTTGACCACCACATCCTACAGCACTGTCTCTCACAGCAATTCCTCAACCCCTCCTATCGCCTCCTCTTTTCCCGATAGCCACCCGACGTCTTCCGGGCACCTCGCCCCGCCCATCTCCACACAATCACCCCCCGTGCAGTCAAATTCACAATCCAGCCCCGTCTTAACAACCCAGTCTCATCTTTCCCAGCACGCCGCAAAGGCAAACACAAACGCTCCAGTCACTTTGCGACCTCCTTATTCACAAACCCCGATGCACCACGTTCCTCACCCCCACGCCCACACTCGGTTGCGTCACTCGCACCTAAACTTTACAGGCGGTCTATACCAGGGCGATGAATCTCCCCAGGTGGCACCCAGCGCCGAAAATTCAATGATGGCGTATAGTTCCCAGACCGCCACCTAGATGTAAATCGCGTCGTTTAAAGACGCTTCGGATGCCGTGTGCGAATGGATGTTTCCCCACAAATGATTGTAGTAAC
>JBBPJV010000739.1:0-15732 GCA_038088915.1 Sutorius aff. eximius
CTCTCATGTACTATTACTATAAGGGGTACAGCACAGCATGGTCTGTGCGCTGGCCTCTCTGCTATATAAGAGCATGGTGAGGCGGACTGGGTTTCCCCCCAGTCTTGTCAACCTGTGCATTACCTGGATTCAAGGGGGATGGCCTTAGCTGCTATCATATCCTCCTCCAGTGAGAGATGCTCATACAGACTGATCCATTCATTCCTCTCACTTCGTACACCATTGCTGGACATCATACCCAGCCTCCTCTCTTCTAGATCGTGGTTAGCGCGTCATCGGGTGGCCCTCCAATGCTGTGCACTTGGGGTTAGGGTTAGAGGTTCGCCTCACCCTTAATGAGTTCCTTCTTGGGCTCGTTACATGAACATGGCAAGGAGCAGAGGAATGGAGTAACTTGAAATCCTGAATAGTGTCCTGTGCATTAGCCAAGTGATCCTCAGGCTTCCATGTATGGCTGGTAATATCCCAACCCTTCCAATGAATGAGATATTCCAACTTGCCTTGTTTCAAATGGGAATCCACAATGGTGTTGACCTCATACTCTATGAGACAGTCCCTGGTGACCATGATGGGATCAGGATGAATCACAGATTGTCCATTGAGCAGTTCTCTATAGAGTTTGACATAGGAGGTATTAACAACAGGATGGATTTTCATGGAAGCTGGAAGGTGCAGTTCAACTGCATTGGAAAGGACATGGATGATTGGGTAATGTTGGAAATGCAGTGGGAAACAAGCCAGATAGATCACAGGCCTTGTTATTCCAGAGCAAAGCATATGCAGGAAATGCTGCTCCAACTATTGAGGATCGATCGTACAAGTCTGTTGGTCTTCTCCACTTCCTGAGGCTCATAGAAGAAAGTGGTCCTTGGGCTCATGGTGAGGATGAGTCTTCGGGCTCATAGTGAAGACCCTTGCCAACAGTGCATGGAGGAAACATCATCCAGATGACCATAGTATTTGTCAATAGAACAGAACACAGGACTGAGTAACATGGGTAGTGGACTAACTAATGTTTACTGTGTGGAGTCTTGTGAGGATAGCAGGTCCTAGTCACTAGGATCTCCTGTGGTACCAGTCTTCCAGGTACAGAGGTTGCCAGAATGAACTGCACAGTTACTGGAGGGAGAGAGGTCCTAATAGTGACCTAGGAATGTGGCTTGATGTCCTTGGCTTCAGAGAGTGATAGAGTAAAGCTCAGAGGAACAATAATGGGGGTAAGCCACAGATATATTGGAGATGAGCTCAGATATGCCTGCTACCAGCTAGGCTAGTGTGAAATAGCTCTTACAGCTTGGACTGCTATGTAGGCAGCTTTTTTGGCTGTAAGGTGAAAAGCTGGGTCCTTATATATGTATAGTAAATAAGGTTGAAACCCAGCAGGATTAAACATGGGTTTAATCCAAAATACTGAGCTCATCCCATAAAAGGTAAAATGCCACCATGAAATATCCCCAGGGATTATGTAAGAACCCCAGTGGATTGTGGAGCAAATAACATAAAGATCTGTCACCATGAGGTTTGTCTTGGAAGCCAATGGCATAAAGGGCTGTCTGATAGACCAATGGCATAAAGCCATGGTCTCCATGATGATTCCCAAGACAACCGTGGGAATCCCCACTGGAATGAGATTGGTGGGTGCTATAGTATCATAGCAACCATCTGCCAACCTGAAACACTTCTCACATCAAGTATGACAGAGAAGATGTTTTGTGACAGGTGACAGTGACTATGACCATTGTCATGGTAATGGTTTGTCAGAAAGGATGACAGTGACTGGTCTGTAACAAAGTACCAGTTTGTCAGTAAAGTAGATCTCATCTTATCTATCATTATCTTATCTCTGATAAGATAATGATAAGATAAGGAGAAATGGTGTGTGGGATAGATCAATCACTATCCCCACTGAAACCTAATGTAATAGCCATTAGACATGGGAAGAGAATAATAAACTGGCCTTTGTGGTGTCAAGGATAAAATGGTAGAAAACACCACAAATTCAACACTAGGATCTTTCAAAAGATATGTCATCCCTTGATGAGTATGGCTTGAGGTGTGATCACAGTGGTGAGCCAATTGGGGTCCTGTGACAACAAGAAGAATCCTGCAATATTGGCAGAGATTCCTATCTGATCCATCTGAGACAGAAGGCTCAGTCAGATGGTAGTCCACAATCATAAAGCCAAGATATAGGCTGATGATCTGTAATCCAGGATATACTTCAACTTCACCAGGATATACTCTGGGGTCGGCTTGAAGGGTCACTAGCTTGAGGCTGAGCGCACAAGCATTGTGTAGCTCCTGGGCTCCATATCTAAAAATAAATCATATAGTTCCAGATTTGTCAGATTGAAATTCCACTTGAGTCCAAAGGTATTGTGTAGGTAGGACAAGGCATTGTTCATCCTATTGATGACTTGGTTTAGTCAATGGATATTTCTTCCAAATCATGTTGTTGAAATCGCCTAAGGTATGACTTGAAGTTCTTGTTTGATTGATGTCAGAAGTGTCCCTTTCTTTGATTTGAAGCTTTTACTCCATTGGCAAGATGGGAGAGCACAAACAGGAATTTTTTGAGTAGTGGTCTGTTGAACCACCTGTCCACATATATTTCAAATCAAGAGTTATCATGTTGAAGGACAATAGGTCCAGCAACAGTGAAATGATCAGGGAGTTGGTCTTGATGACTGAATGCAACAGTGATGAATAACACCAGATCATTGATCTTGTCTGGGCAGTGAAGTAGCCAGACAGTGGAGCAATGA
Source organism: Sutorius aff. eximius (assembly GCA_038088915.1). Classification (NCBI taxonomy): domain Eukaryota; kingdom Fungi; phylum Basidiomycota; class Agaricomycetes; order Boletales; family Boletaceae; genus Sutorius; species Sutorius aff. eximius. The sequence continues at coordinate 2,766 of JBBPJV010000739.1, forward strand.
TGGTTTGGGAGTTATCCTGTTAAAGTGCATTCTACAAGGGACCCTTTGTGTCTTGAGGAGATTGAAATCTTGACCCTTTAGGATTTTTTCATACATGAAATGAACTCAGCCATATAAGTGTTCTCCACCCCCTTATGCAAAGGATGGCACCTTCCACACTGCTCTTTGTTTCCCAGTACTAGATTAGGTTCATATGATCAAAACTCCAGGAATTATCCTGATCTTCTTGGAGAGATGGTGATTGATTTCATCGCCAGTGATAGTATTGGAATCAAAGGAGGAACTGAAACAAGTTGTAATCCTAAACCTAAAGTATGATGAGGTGAAACCCAATAGGACTGGCTCTGATGCCCAGCAACGTTTTATGATGAAGAGAATAGAAGGGAACACGTGAACTGATGTCCATGGGCGAAGGTAAAAGGAGAACTAGATGATTCCACTTAAGGCCTAGGATAAAACCCAGATAATGTCCAAGTGAACTAGACTGGGGAACAGTCGTAGTATCACCCAGGTATATATACTAATGCCAAGACTACTTACTAATACATGACTAATATATAGTGGGAATGGTACAATAGATAAGAGAAAGGTACGCCAATAGCATAAGGGGCTCTTATCTATGATGTCATAGGTCTAGACCAGTCACGTGATCTGACATCATAGAATCCAGGCCCTAGTCACATGATCATGAGAAAGAAAAGATAGGGGGAAAGTCACGTGACCTAGTGTGACAAAATAAAGAGAAGAAAGAGTAGACTACGAGTGTACATGTTGAGAGTTAGGAAAATTAAATACATATTGTAACAGGAACCAAGATGGTCCATCCTTCTCTCTTTCAAGATCTTCAGGGGTTGTAACCTCCATGCCTTCTTCTTGATATAAGACAGGAGAAGCATAACTTCATCCAGTGGTTGTACTGGGAGTTATCTTCTTTGTCAGATTGACTCTTTCTCCTCTAGTTAAGTCAATGTTGACCTTGTGTTGAAAGGTCCTTATAGAAGGTTGGCTTGAAAGATTCCCAAAATCTTTCATGGTTTCCCTATTTCAGGTATAGATATCTGTCCTGAAATGTGATGTTGTCCTGTAAAACAAAACTTCTTCCATTTGTCTTCAATGTTCTTCATCAGCAATTTCCAAGGATTGGGTTTCAAAGCCTGTTGAACAAGAATACTCCACATATCTTCTTTTGCTATATCACCTTCTTCCTTGATCAGTTTTTATGAAAGGAATATTGACATCCAATCATTGGAGGATGATTATGCTTCAATTTCTTGAGTTTCCTGTTGACTGTCCTATTGTGGATTTTGGATGTGTAGAGCCAAACTTCATGAAGATGCCTAAGCCTGATGAGGGCATTGGCCTTTGATCTTCTCTTTGGTGGCAGCAACTCTAGCTCTGTGTTGGTTCTTGGAGAAGGTTGACTTTTTATTTTGTTGATCCATGAAAGTTCTCCTAGAAGCCTTAACAGGAGGTTCTGCAGAAGTTTGCTTGGTCTGCAAGTAGTGGGATGGAAAGTCTTTCTTGAAATAATGACCAGATCTGTGAAGTCTAGTGCTTTTGAAGTATTCTTCTTCTCTGAGTCACGTGATCAATATGTATGGTCAGAGATTTTCCAAAGTCAGGAAGGAAAGAATATTGGATGCTTTCATCTGAAGCTTGTCAGGTAAAGCATTTGTGAGCATCATACATTGGAGAGATTCTGGAATGATGAGTTCAACATCAGAGCATTCTCTGACCAGACTAAGAAAGATCCTATAGTCTTCTGTCAGGTTGGTAAAGCGATGATTGTTGAGACATTGAAAAGCATCATAAAATCCAGTGAATCCAAGTGGTGCATAATGTGACTGCAAGTGTTTCCAGAAGGTGTGTGTGAGAGAAGTATTGTGGGAGTCATAGGCTTGAACTTGGAGAGACAACATATGTTGTGGAATGTATAGGCCCAAAATGTCCTGAGCTTAATAATCACTCAAAAGCCATGATTCTTTATTGGTGTGGGCCTGAAGATGGACAAATTTTGTAATGCCTTGAACAATGTTCCACATAGCATCTGGTAATATATTGTGCATGTTGTTCTTCCAAGATTCCCAATTGGATGGGCCTTGAAGAGGTACAATTGAATGGACATAGGAAGAGTGGTAGGACATCATCAGGAGATAAATGGAGGAATGTGGATGACTTCTATCATCAAACATTAGGTTAGAACCAATTATGGTGATTTGTGGCAATCCAAGGAATGTAAAATTCCAGGGCCAGAAGATTATCTTGAATGCTTGAAAAGTGTGCATCATCTTTTAATGAGGGTATCAATATCCAGATAAATTTCCTTGTTGTTTCATCCAGGATCTGGATTGACCAAGTGGAGAGTTCTGTGATAATTGCCTTAATGTGCACCAGTCTTCAGGAAACTTGGTGAACGGCAATTTTCACAGTTCTCCAGAAGGTTTAAAAAACTTATAGAGCAGAGTTTTTGCTTCTAGTCTTGACACCTTGCATCTTGATGAGTCTAAGATCTGCAGTTTCAATCCTCTTTCTTTGATAAGAGTTCCTTATGAGAAGTCATAGTGATTTGAATAAACAATTTCCAATCTTGGGCAATTTTCTGTAATGCTGTTTCGATTCAGGAATGTTCTTCACTTCAGAATTCTGCCAGTAGCTTGATATGAAACCAGCTTGCTTTGAGAAGCATCCCAATAAAGAAAGTAGGCAGAGGTGAAATAAATGAACCTAAATTGCTGAAAAAGGATGCATAGAAGATGAACGTCTTCCAACTGAACAAAGGAGTATCAGGAAGATGCAGTGATCTGCAACCGACTTAGAAAGTCATGGGAAGGTTGCCAATATGCATAGTTCTGGATAAGTGACTGATCATGGCAATTGTCCTTGATCTCCTCATAATGAGAGAGTTGATGTTGAAGCAGGGCTTCTGAAAGAACCATCTAGACTCCAGAGTTTCATGGTTGTGAATCCAATAATCAATGAAGGGTTCCACTCCTAGTAGAGCAAGTGGAAGGTTCAATTGAGGGGAATGGATAATCATGGAGCTTATGAGGTGGATATAGAATCCAAGAAGTTCTAGAGGTAACATCAACTTGAGATGTTAGGTAGTTGCAGATGAATAGTTGATCATCTTATGCAATGAAAGAGCATAGGAAGCAGCCTAGATGTCTGGAAAGATCACTAGAGGTCTTTGTCCTTTGGAGCATGTAGTCAACAACTTCAATCTGACATAGAGGAATTAAGGCAAATGAGGCCTGTGGCTACTGGCCTTGCTGGGAATCGGCCCAGCAGTAACTCCAGGCTAGGCATGAAGGTCCTCAAACTGTAATCCTTAGTCTGAGAGGCAGACATGCAACCTATGAAGGACCAAAGTCTTCATGAAGGATGGAAGAGAGGAGATTTGCAGTCTTTATGACTCCAATCATTTGCAGGTTCAAGATCAAAGAATCACTTGAGGTTGAGCTTCTTTCTTTTCTTCATTAAATGGTTCTCCATCACATTTCTACAATGGTTGTTGAGAGCTATCCTGCTGTAATCCTCCCCAAATGGGGTGTTGCAAGGGTCTCAGGTGCCAGGAGAACAGGGAGAACTCAATTCAATGAGGTGAGCAAAGAATAGAAGGCTGATCCTGAATGATAAGGAATGGATTATTGATTGGGGAAGGAGAAGCAATGTTATCAAGCTGCAAACCTAGAGGAATGATGTGGATTGTTACAACTGTTCCAGGTAGGACCAGGCATAGCTCTTGATGATCACCTACAACCACTAGGGTTTAGGATGAAGGACAATGTCGACAAAGGTAGATGAGGACAAGTAAAGAAGAGTTGCTCAAGGTGTGGCAACAAGACATGTGCAAGGGAGTAATGACCACTCAACAGTGGGCCAAAGACTATCAAGGATGAAGGATGAGAAGGTGTTGACACACCAACAAAGTGAGGACAAAGTCCTATCAAGATGGAATGCAGTGCCCAAGGATCTACCCCCTTCATAGAAGGGCAGTGGAGGTCGAGGTTGAAAAGAGCTAGTCTCAGAGGTTCCCTCTAGGCAAAGCCTAAGTGAAGGCAGCATGGATTGTAGATGATGGAAGTACAAGAGAGAACTAGCATGAAGAAACATCTACAGTGGCTATGGGTTTATATAGTAATAGACCCTGGGAAAGAGTTACCTGGTCGGGTACATATTATGTAATCATGAGACAAAGAAAAGAGACAGAGAAAAGAGTCAAGTAACTGGTGTGTATGCCACCAGCAAGTGAGGCTATGGAAGTGGAGTGGAAGGTGGTGGCAAAAGGGAAGAGACTAATCGTAACGTAGTAGTACAGGTAAGAAGGAAAAAGAAATCGTAACATGAATCAAGCTCCCATTCCAGAAGAGTGATATGGATTGAGCTCCCACTCTAGGTGAGTGATGTGCAAAGCTATAACTCCTTTAAATGATAGCATTGTGCAGTTGTGCATGGAGTGGTAATCTTTAACCAGCTACAACTCCAGAGGAGCGATATGGAATCAAGCTCCCACTCAGGAGGAGCAGTACCAGATATATATTGACAACTCCAAATGGTGCAATAATAGCATTTTGATATCTTCAAGTGGCAATCTTGACTTTTCCATTGTGAGCAGTACTAGCATCAAGTATATTCAATATCAGAGTTCTCTTGATAAGGTTCTGGTCCACAAGACAATGGCAACAGATGTCAAGACTTGATGCTGGACAACACCCATTAGACGACAACTAGCCAGTGTCAAAGCCCACTATGGAAGAGCTGACCAGTTGGTGTAGGAGTTCCAACTGTAGGGTCTAGTGTGTCTTGATGAATGGAAATGGTGCTCCAGAGTGTACAAGATTTTCCCCACTGCAAGTCACTATAGGGAACTAATGTTCCCTGCATGTGTATCCCACATTTACAGCACTTCCGATGGACCTGCACTTACCCTGAGGCTTCCAGATCTTCCTGGCTCCCTTTCTGGCTACTTTCTGGCTGAAAATGATACTGCGCAAGCCTGGGTTGTCCAGTCTTTCAGCCGGAACCACTTTTCAGTGGTTTCCCGGTGTATTTCCAGTTCAGAATGACCTCTTTTGAGTTCAGGTTCATGCAATTTCATTGTTTTATGTTTGGCTAGTGCCTAGATGTCATTTCACTATATAGGCATGTAGTTAGCACAGCAATTTAGTTTTTTCTGCTTTCCTGCACTCTTTTGTATGCCTGGCTGAAGTTAATCTGCCCGATCTTATACCTGTCTTGCTCCCTGGAAGCCCAGAAGCTCATCCTGAGTCTGGGTCCACGTTTCCTAGCTCAGAGAAGGCATTTGGAGTTAGCCACACTGGTGGTATGCTCCCAGTCACTCATTTTCATATTTCCGGCCATTCTTTTGTGTTAGAGACTCTTTGGGATGAACATATTGCCCCCATTTCTGTCTTTAGCTTCACTCTGATGCTACTTTTAGTGTTTTACATCGCAAAGCCACAGTGTGTGGTCAATGGGCATGTACTTCTCTGTTACTCATTAGAAGTTCTTTGAACAACACTATAAATCATGCAATGGTTGTGGTGGACCCTTTATAGGGTGACTCCACCTGTGGCAACCTGCACAACATGGTCTGGACAAAGGCATGTCCCAAGACAATGAGCTTAACTCTTTTCTGGTCAGCAGACTGTTCTTGTAACTGCCCTACTTCAGGTTAGTCCAAGCTCATTTGAGCTTAACCTTTTTCTGGTCAGCGAACTGTCCTTGTGACTGCCCTACTTTGAGCTAGTTGAAGCTCATCTCAGGGCTCATAACCTGTTGGAAATATGGTGGGAAACAAGCCAGATAGATCACAGGCCTTGTTATTCCAGAGCAAAGCATATGCAGGAGATGTTGCTCCAACTGTTGAGGATCAATTGTACAAGTCTGTTGATCTTCTCCACTTCCTGAGGCTCATAGAAGAAAGTGGTCCTTGGGCTCATGGTGAGGATGAGTCTTCGGGCTCATAGTGAAGACCCTTGCCAACAGTGCACAGAGGAAACATTATCCAGATGACCATAGTGTTTGTTGATAGAACAGAACACAGGACTGAGTAACATGGGTAGCAGACTAACCAATGTTCACTGTGTGGAGTCTTGTGAGGATAGCAGGTCCTAGTCACTAGGATCTCCTGTGGTACCAGTCTTCCAGGTACAGAGGTTGCCAGAATGAACCGCATGGTTACTGGAGGGAGAAAGGTCCTAATAGTGACCTAGGAATGGGGCTTGATGTCCTTGGCTTCAGAGAGTGATAGAGTAAAGCTCAGAGGAACAATAATGGGGGTAAGCCACAGATATATTGGGGATGAGCCCAGATATGCCTGCTACCAGCTAGGCTAGTGTGAAATAGCTCTTACAGCTTGGACTGCTACATAGGCAGCTTTTTTGGCTATAAGGTGGAAAGCTGGGTCCTTATATATGTATAGTAAATAAGGTTGAAACCCAGCAGGATTAAACATGGGTTTAATCCAAAATACTGAGCTCACCCCATAAAAGGTAAAATGCCACCGTGAAACATCCCCAGGGATTATGTAAGAACTTCAGTGGATTGTGGAGTGAATGGCATAAAGATCTGTCACCATGAGGCTTGTCTTGGGAGCCAATGGCATAAAGGGCTGTCTGGTAGACCAATGGCATAAAGCTGTGGTCTCCATGATGATTCCCAAGACAACCATGGGAATCCCCACTGGAATGAGATTGGTGGGTGTTATAGTATCATAGCAACCATCTGCCAACCTGAAACACTTCTCACATCAAGTATGACAGAGAAGATGTTTTGTGACAGGTGACAGTGACAGTGACTATTGTCATGATAACAGTTTGTCAAAAAGGATAACAGTGACTGGTTTGTAACAAAGTATCAGTTTGTCAGTAAAGTAAATCTCATCTTATCTATCATTATCTTATCAGAGATAAGATAAGATAAGATAAGGAGAAATGGTGTGTGGGATAGATCAATTGCTATCCCCACTGAAACCTAATGTAATAGCCATTAGACATGGGAAGAGAATAATAAACTGGCCTTTGTGGTGTCAAGGATAAAATGGTAGAAAACACCACAAATTCAACAGGTAAGGGCTGAGCCATTTGGGGGAGAGCTTCCAAGAGGCATAAGGAAGTGTGAGGTTAGAAGAGGAGAGCCAGACATGCTGGCCAACTTGGTAATTGGGATTGACTAAATGAGATGCATCAGCTGATGACTTTATTTTTGTGCATGTTTCTTCAAGGATGGAGTGAACTTCCTCATGAGAATGAATAAGATTGCAACTGAACTGGTGAGATGTTGCAGGATTTTCAAAATCCATCTGAGGGGCATAATTGTGGGTGACAGCAAAAGGAATGGTGTTGGTAGCCAAAGTAAGAGTGTTATTATGCTGGAACTGGGTCAGCTTGAGCCATTTGGCCCACTTGGATTGTTTTTTGGTGATGTAGAGATGGAGATATTGTTCTAAATCATGATTGATTTATTCTGTTTACCTGTCTGTTTGCAGGTGAAAAGCCATAGATAATTTCTGTTACGATACCGTTCCCTTTAACCTAACATTTATCCTAGTCTAGGGTTAGCCTAGCTAGTACTACACTTTCGCTACATTCTGGACTACACTCATACATTGGACTTCATCGTATTTCCTGTCCTATAGCTCATGTGATCAGTCTGCACCCGATCCTGTCATGTGATTGCCATTCCCGTCCCTGGCACGTGACCTAGTCATGTGACCATTATGTACTCATGGACTATTACCTTACTTATGATGTCATAGGGTCTAGATCATTATGTCATAGCCTAGCCCTCTATGTCACCTCACTCTTTACCTTGTGTTACGAACTCGTTTTCCTTAACCTAACTACACTACTCATACATTCATAGTCTACACTTTTCTTCTTTATATTTTGTCACAACAGGTCACGTGACTTCCCCCTATCTTTCTCTTCCCACGATCATGTGACCAGACCTAGACTCCTATGATGTCAGATCATGTGACTGGTCTGGACCCATGACATCATAGATAAGAGTCTATTCTGCTATTGGCTGTACCTTTTGTTATCTATCGTACCACTCTTACTATTTATTAGTCATGTACATTAGTCATACTCTTGGCATATGTATATATACCTAGGTGTAGCTACGACTGCTCCCCAGTCTAGCTCACTTGGACATTACCTGGGATTGTACCTCAGGCCTAAGTCGGGATATCTAGCACCATCCTCCTTACCCTTGCCTGTGGTAACCATTCCACGTGTTCTCTTACTTTCCTCTTGATCGTAAAACGTTGCCGAACGTCATAGTCGGTTCTTGTCGTCGTTCCACCTCGTCTGTACTTAGGTTTAGTGTACAGTCTCGTTTCACCTTGACCCTAGTGATTGTAGGTTGTACCTCAAGAGCTACACCTGGTCCTACCCAGAACAGTCATAACAATAGAACTAGCATATACTTGGATGGTTACCATCATGTAAGCCCTCAACATTTCTTGCTGAATTTACAGATTGTCTCCTTTGTGGAGAAGCCCGGTTCTGCCCAGACCATCTTCCCCTGCCCTCTCACCTAAGGATTCTCCCATTACTTCACCATCCAGACCCTCCACTGCTGTGGACAAACATCCCACATCTGAAGCAGAAGAATCTCAGCTAGCACCTGTTATTGAAGCTTTAGCTTGGTCCCCTTCTCTATCAGAACCCACATCAGTCAACACTGAAAGTGTTATGATTTGTTTCCCTTTTTACTCCTTCATCTCACAGTCTAGCTCACATTCCTAATGCTCGCTACACTGCAGACCTTGTAGCTGTTCCTACACTTTGGTGTCTGAACTCCATAGACTATATTTTGCTCCTCACATGATTCTTTTACTCATGTGATCATTTCCTTTTCGTAGCCATTCCCATGCCACCAGCGCGGATCATGGACTACTGACTCTGATGACTCACCTCACAGTTCGTCATCATAGATTGCTCTTCTCCTCATGTCCTACATGAGTCCCCTTTATGGAATCCTGGTGCTTCCCTTTCCTTTATCACCAGATATCCTAATATGGCCTATTCCTTCCCCTTCATCTACCCTGGACCCACGGCTCTCCGTTGTATTCCTACTATAGATTTCTCACCCTTGGACCTATGGTTGTCCATTGTATTTCTAGCATAGATCTCTCCATCGATCCTCATGGCTCTCCATCAAGGTATACCTTAGTATCTCTTTTATTCCTTCCTTCCCATTACAGATACTACTTTCCTGTGCTCACCTTACTATATAAGACTCGTGCTGTCCTTGTAGTATTCATTATGCTAGTTCCTACACAGTACTAAGGACATAGTACTCCTGTACTACGCCTAGTCCTGCCTCCGCCATACCTCATATGTTATGAACTCGTTTCCCTTAAACTAACTACACTATTTACCCACTCATAGTCTACACTTTTCTTCTCTATATTTTGTCACAACAGGTCACGTGACTTTCCCCTATCTTTCTTTTCTCACAATCACATGACCAGACCCAGACCCCTATGACATCAGATCATGTGACTGGTTTAAACCCATGACATCATAGATAAGAGTCTATTCTGCTATTGGCTGTATCTTTCCTTATCTATCATACTATCTCTCACGATATATTAGTCATGTATTAGTAATAGTCTTGGCATATGTATATATACTTGGGTGTAGCTACGACTGCCCTCCAGTCTAGCTCACTTGGGCATTACCTGGGATTTACCTCAGGCCTGAGCGGGATACCTAGCTACTCACTTCTCCTATTACCTTCACCTGTGGTAACCAATCCACATGTATTCCCTTTTCTCTTTAAAACATTGCCAAGCATCATAGTTGGTCCTTTAGTTCCACCTCGTCTACACCATTCTTGCCTTAGTTAGATTCCATTTCACTTGAGCTAGACTTCTCATGAGGTCGAACTCACCCTGGACTCCAGGGTCAGGAGAAGTACAAGCACCACTAGAAGGGCTCTGGGCATACATCCAGTAAACAGTAGTTATATGGTCATCTGCTGTCTAAATATGGATAACGTTGCTATCCCCATAGTACATCAGGGGCCCCTCTAACGAGTAGCTGCAAGCACTCTGCATGATTGGTGAGATGGTGCTAAAAAGCCATCTACAACCTGGTTCCTCCCACATTGGAAGTGACGTAAAAACACTGACTTCTACTGTAGGGTTTCCTGCCCTAGCTCATCAATGGTTCTCCCAGCTGCCAGTGGAGATTTAGTTTTTTATTACAGTTGCATGTCCCCCCAACACTCTGACCCCTTTAAAACATGAGATCTCGAAGCCTTCCTCGCCCCTACTGCTGCCCTCTATCCAAACAGTGATCCCGTCATAACCTTCACAAACGATTGGCTCACAGACATACGGTGGGAAAAGAAAATACATCCCAGAGACCATACAGTTCTCACCACTCCGATGACTAGATCACTATGCCCATCACATAAACTACGTTCACCTTACCGCCGCCCCACTACCATCTATTACTACAGTTGAAATATGTCTGCTTCTTGACAAGACATAAAGGACGAGATTGATAAGATCTCAAACACTATCAAGGCTGAGGACACCTCAAAAACCTCGACAAGAAATTCGCTGATCCTGGCAAATGGGATGGAAAGCAGGCCACCTTTCGAAAATGGTGGTTATTCATCAAACTTTGGGTGTCCACCCAGAAATGGCACCCCCTCAACCTAGACAAAGAAAAAGCCACAGCCATGTGGATGTGCATGGACAGGGATGTAGTGGCATTTGCCCATCTCCAAATAAGGAAATGTCTAGAAAAGGATAAATGGCCATCCTGGGAAGAGCTGAAGAAGGACATTGAGAAATATTTTAAGATTGCAGACTACAAGGAGATGGAGTATGCAAAACTTGAAAACATGAAACAAGAAAACCACAGAACTGCAGAATTTCTCAATGAATTTCAGTTCCTGAAAGAGGATATTGAGCTAGATGATGAAACTGCTGTCCATCTCCTGAGGAAGTCCATCAACTATAAAATATACACCACAGTCTTACAAGCCAAGGGAGATTTAGAATTTGAAAAGACGATCAATGCTTATGCAGAAATGGGAGAAAGATTTGAGAGAATCAGATATGAACAGGGAATTTGATTCCTGTAATATCAAAGACAAGGGTATCAGCCCCGATTCACTCAAACAGGCACCCAACCTGGCCGCAGTGCACCAATGGAGATTGGGGCTCAACAAGCCCAACAAGTGAAGCGTCCCTTCAATGGGAACTGCTTCAATTGTAACAAGTTTGGGCATCAATCACGAGATTGCCCAGAACCCCAAAAACCCTGTAATCCAAGACCAGCCCACATGCAACAATTTCAGGACCCACAATATTCCCAATTTGACAACCTGGGTCCTTCACGTCCTCAATATTCTCATCGCCTCCTTCCTATGCCCCCAGCCTCACAGGCCCTAGTCATATCTACTCAAACTGCTCGGCCCGGTCAAGGCCACTTGCAGTCCCACCATGCCTCATGGGATAATGCTGAAGTAGAGGCATATTGGCGAGCTTGGCTCACACAAGAGACAAAGGCAGAAGCCAAAAAGAAGGTCTCTTTAAACTGAAAAGGTCTAGTAATTCTCAAGGTACTACTGGACTGGACAAGTCTTCTTTCTCTAATCATTTTTCTTCCTTACCCATTTATGAGTCTAAGAACAATGATTTGTGCAACTCGAACATTAGTAGTTCCCCAATTCCTGTATTATTTAATTCATGTAGTCTTGTAACTGAGGAAGCATCCTGAAAGGGCGTGGCTGCCAGTGATAATGCAGTGCTTAATTCTCCCACAAAACAAAAGAAAAAATTACATAAGGTAGTTAGCAATGATACAGACATTTTTCACATCTATGATATTTATGAAACCCTTGAACTGACCAGCTTTGCATGGTCACAAGGACCCATCAAGTTTTCACTCAACACCAAGATATATGGGTTCACCACCCATGAAGGAAAACAGCATTGGACTGAAATAGGCAACACCCCAGCCTTACTTGACTCAGGGGCTATGCATACCTTCATCAACTCCACATACATTGATGATCACAATCTCGAATGAATCTTGCTAGGCCGAGAATTTCATGTCCTCAATGCCGACAGCTCCGATCAAGCTATTGGCCATATCCATGAAAAAGTGGCCCTTACCATAGTAGTCAAAGACAAAGACAGTAACCCCCATATGGAAGCTATAGACGCCTTCATATCATATCTGGGAAACCAAGACTTGATCATCAGCTATGACTGGCTCTCACGCCACAACCCTGACATCAACTGGGTTGACAAAGAAATTACTTTCTCTCACTGCACGGATCAATGCCGTGCTCTTCCAATCTTGAACCTTTGATCAATCCTGGTTGAAGAAGAAGAAAAACTAAAAACGGAAGTACCTCAAGAGTACTGGGATTACCTTGATGTGTTTTCTGAGCAAGAATCACATCGCATGCCCACTAGAAAACCATGGGATCATGCAATAGAACTTGAACCTGGATTCATCAAGAAGAAGGGTCGTATTATTCAACTCTCAGACACCAAACTAGAAGAAGTTCAGATATTTATAGAAAAGAAACTCAAGAAGGGATATATCCAGCCCTCTAAGTTGGATCAAACATCGCTGGTCTTCTTTATTCCCAAAAAGGATGGTAAGAAACGCATGGTGATGGACTATTGTTATTTAAATGAACATACCAAAAAGAATAACTATATGTTGCCGCTAATCCCTTCATTGATTGATAGGTTAAAGGGTGCAGATATGTTCACAACCTGTTACAAAACGCTTCCTCATTAGCTTAATTTTTCGTACACTTTCCTACACTTTTGTACACTTTTTACTTATTACCTTCGGACTGTACACTCTATTACACTATTTACTGTACTATAGATCACATGATCGGTTGGTCACTTGACCTGTCATGTGATTCGCATCTTTTCCGGTCATGTGACCTCCTAGGATCACATGATACTCCCTTT
>JBBPJV010000740.1:0-15702 GCA_038088915.1 Sutorius aff. eximius
CGACGGGGCCGTGGGGCTGCCACCGTGACAGGCACAGACACGGTCGGCACTGGCATCGGTGATTCACCACGAGCGGGCGACGCCGCGCGCGAGGATTGGGCGGACATCGCCAGCCCGTTCGTGTGTGCGTGCGAGAGCGAGCGCTGAATCGCCGGTCGACGCGGCCCAAGCAATGGCGAGGGCAACAACACAGGACGGTCGCGCGGGGACCTCGAGAACGTGGTCCCGGGAGGCGGCGCACGCGGTGGTAGCACACCAGATGCCAGCCGGTGAATCTGTGTCCGCATTCCCTCTAGTTCGTCCTCAAGCTCCCGGATGCGATCCCGAAGCTGGAGGTTCTCTTCCCGGAGCGTCTTGGTCGTCCGCTGCGAATCGGAGAGCGCGGAAAGGAGCGCCTCGGTTTCAAGGTCGTGTTTCTCCTTCATTAGCTGGATTGTAGCCTGTTGAGAGGAAGACGTAGCAGATACCGACGTCGGCGCGGTCGACCCTGAGAAGGCCGTGCGAGGGCCAGAAAACGTTGGGCTACCCCGAGTGAAGCCGCCCTCGGAGGGTGTCATTCCGCGAGAGACGCTCGCGCTGCGTCCCCAAGAGCACGTCGATGCTACCTCGGAAAAGGCCATCCTGGAAGGCACGTAACGATCCTCTCGTTCAGTGTGAGCCCGAAGGGAGGCATATCTGTTCACCCCCTGTCCGTGAGTGCTGGATGCATCTCTGTCACCGTCCAGGAGCCCAGCCGCGGCGAATGCTTTTACCGTTCGAGGTCCGAGCCACTCCATCACAGGAGGTCGGTTGGACAGCGAGGACGAAGGCCGTATCGGCGATGTCGAGCCCGATGTAGGGGACAGTCGCGCCTCCTCGACGCTCATACTTCGTCTCCGGTTCAAGAAGAGGTGTGGCCGCCTGCGTTTGTTGACCTCCAATACACCACTGAACTCGACGCTTGGACGGGGGTTGGGCTGACGCGTGGGATCTGACGCTGAACGAGACGAGTGTTGGGATGACGACACCTTCTCAGTCGCAGATGGTAGGAGTGCGGGGGGCACGTCAGTCGATCGAGTGCCCCCCGAGGCGTAGGATGCTGCATGTCGGTGTGGCGAGGCGAGGCGAGAACTAACAAGTCTGCGGGGTGGCATGTCCGTCGATCCGCGGGAGCTTGCGGGTGAGGGTGCCTGGGAGGATTGTGTCTGGGATGATAGCGGCGATGGTGGTTGATGCCGCTTCTTGGGTGGGCCATGCAACCCCGGGGGCGCCGACGGTCCGTCTGGCGGGTCACCGGCACTGGTTGGTACGCTTGTCACCGAACGCATGAGACGCGGGAGTGAGGAGGGTGGCATTCGTGTCGGGCTGGTTTGCGATAAGGAAGCGGACCGCCTTGTAGGCGACGACTGGAGGACGGGGCGAGACGCTGACAGAGGGACGGCAATACCCAGCCGAGGTGAGGTTCGCGGGGGTGTCCCTTCCCTGTTTGGTGGACGAAGCAACGACGGGGAGGTGGAATTGCCAGAGCTTTGCGGCCTGGTTCGGAACGGGAGACGACTGGCTTTGGGATTTGGACTCTGAGATTTGCCATGGAGCTTGTTTGGGCTGAGAAGCTCAGCAAGGTCCGGATCGAGTGCGTCAAAGTCGAGAGCAGCGTCGAGATCCTCATCACCGCCTGCCGGATTCACTGGAGTAGGGTCGGGATCATCCGAAGCTTCCTCTACCACGATGCCATTCACACCCTTCAACCATTCATTGCCGGTGGTCGCGTCCTCGACCTTTAACGCCTGCATGACTTCGGCGGCCAGCTTGGAAGTCGACAAATCGAAAACCGAAACTTCCCTCGAAATGGGGGATGGAACTCGACTCTTGTCATTCTGCTCGAGATTGAAAGGTGACGCCAGTGAGCCATCATCGGGATCACCAGGTGTCGAGTCCCCGAGAGATGGTATGTGCTTGGATATACCCGAGTTTTCAGCCTCGATGATGGTGGAGAGATCAGCACCCAGTGGGGGACCAGGGGAGGGCAAGGGAAGAACTAACATCCAGTCAGGAAAACAGACTTTTGAAACAGTCAAAAGGAAGTACCGTAACGATCGTCGCTCGTTAGCGACGAGGGGTCAGAAGCGGACCTGTTGATATCGCGGCTGCGTTTCCGAGCCATCATCTCTTCCTCGAAAGTTTCACTAGGCCTCGCGATAGCGATGACCGGCGTTTCTTCTGCCTCTTGCGGACGCGTGTGGGTGGCCGAGTTCTTTCTCTCCTGTGCTATGCGTCGGAGAGATCCGAAAGGGGTGAAGGACGGCTTGGGTGTGTGGATCGGACTGGGTGGTGGATTGGATGTCTTGGCTGGTGCAAAAGGGAGGAAATTGCGAATTGAACGAAAAGATGGAATGGACGAAACAGGGGTCTGTGGCAGGGCCAATGTGACGGAGGGAGCAGCGGGGCTTGGTTGGGTGGTGCTTTCTGACGTGCGACGAAACTGGGATACAAGAGAGGTTTGAGAGAGCGGAAAAGTAGACGAGATGGAAGTACGAGAAGGGCGAGGCGTGACGACAGGAATGGAGGACTGGGAGAGTCGTTGGCAGGAATGTTCAGCCATGTTGAACGTCAAAAGACGAGAGTGAAAGACGACGACGGTGAGGGGGTAGAACGAGTTGCATGCAGCCTTTTAGAAGACCAGCTTCACTGTCGCCGGATCTGACTCGCAACGTTTCTCGTCGTTGACCGTGTCGCTGAAACTCGTCGTACAAGTCTGTCGCGGATGGAGACAAACTTTCATTGTCACCTGCCTTTTTCGTAGCCGATCAATTACTGACCACGTGCTACCCGAACCATTGTCACCCCCTCGACATCCGTCTGTGAACTTGTTTTCGTACGTTGAGAGAGTGGTGAGCGCTGCTTCGACTCGGCCTCACTCGAGTGCGTTCACTAAATGCACAGGCTGGAGGTCCACATCCATCGACATCACGGGTCGTTCTCAGGCTGTCTTGAATTAGGCCTCTCCCACCATCCGCGACAAGACTCATGTGACAAGTGCACACAAGGGTTCAAGTCCGACATCTAGTTGAGCGGTCGTTTCCCCGTCGACTCTAGCGTATACCAGAGTTGGTCTTGAAATCGTACGATGTATATCCACTGCCCCGGTACATACCCACTTCCCCGGACCACAGGTCGACCAGTCAGGAACGACAGAGATTTGGCACACAGATGCGTGCATTATTATTCCCATGCAGGGCTCGCAACAATGATCCGTACAGTACTCACGATCCTTTCCGACATGGGTGAACATACCAAAACAAGCATCATTTCGAATTCCTCTACGGTTACAGAAAAAAACACCGGCGTTCTGTCCCCCGCTCAGCGAGAAGTCATCGATTTTCTATATTCTCATGGACAGTGTTGTATCGTGGATGGCATGTTAGCCCGCTCAATGAAAATGGTTGATTAAATTTGGGAGAACAAAGCGGTGAGCAGATAATTGGGCGTTGAAGCTTCTACTCCTCCCGTTAAACATTCGATGGGGCCAGAACAATCGGTGGCAAACGAATGAAGGAGTAGGTTGTGGCCTGCGTCCAGAACATCGACAAAGTACCGTAGTACGCGCCGAATGCAGCAATGACACCAAAGGCACCACCAGCTGTTGCTGCATGGGTGTTACCTGTTTCGTTGCACTGTCATGCAGGGCCACCAAGATGAAATGCCGTATCCGTACCTGTGAATGAGCTGCCAGAGAGGCAGGCAAGAGAAACGACGGTGAAACCGAGCGTGCAGACAATCGGAAGTGTGGTACGGCAAGCACCGATGCTGTCAATTGCACATTGAGTGAAGCCAACGACTCTCCGGTCATTTTTACTTACGCAAAGACAAGAGTGATCAAACTGTAGCACGAGGGATGAGAGAGTTTCCCTGGCAACACAAGGTACACTTACCACCAGATGCCGAGGTAAATGCCAATCGCATTGTAAAACTCTTGCGTCGGCTTGCCATCGACACCACTATACGCATTACTATCACCACCGTTAGCGAGGAATCCAATCGCTATATATAGAGATACTCACATAATACCAATCTGGGGCAGGTAAAGGGCACCGTAACTGAAGTTGAAACCACCGTAGGTGGTAAAGACGGTGCTTGAAGCGGGTTATTATGAGCGATCCAAGGCAGTCCACAGGTCGGTTGACTTACGCGCTGAAAGTGTTGCTGTTCGACAAACGTGAGATCCATCCTTTGCGAAACTTGAAGCGTACCTACCCAAGGAACATCTCCCACATGCCGACAAGGGTTTGTGAGATACCTCCGTAGCTGCCACACAATAAGCAGCGGGTCACGGAGAGAAAATTCGACTGATACATACAACATTGCGAAAACGAGAACCAAGTTGGGCGTGTAGACATTTCCAGCGTGAAGGGTCAAGATCGACGAGCACAGAATAACCGTTCCATACGCAAGCATGCCCAGAGGTGCCTATAGGATCGGTTGGTTTGGAAACAGACAAACATTTCACTCGGCAACACCACACACAGGGTTAGCGTACGTCCTCTGGTACGGTGCCATTTGCGGCGGGGGTGCGGGTGCAGAATCCATGTTGACGGTCTGCACGTAGTAGTTGTCCCTAGTCTCCTTGTCGACTGAGTTGGCAGACATTGTGGATGAACGATCGGGTGAAGAGAAAGGGGGATGAGGCCACACAGATGGAATACGGGAGCTACTTTGCTCCGCCCGCTTCAACGAAGCTTTATATTCATCTTCTGGATCGGCAAGGTGCACTCCTGACCTATTCAATAGGGCCGGACCAATCGAATAGATGAGATTGAGACTACTATGCGTGTCCGGGTGTTCACATGAGGCGACCGGGTGCTGTGATCGCAGCCCGCGGGTAGAACCCACGTCAGGCACTGTTGCAAAGGTTGCCATGCCCAGTTGGCGGTATAGGTACCGGTTATCCCGCGGGGTTTCCAAGAGAGCTATGGGTTCAAAAAAACATCGCAGAGTAAGTGATTAGTTGTGGCCGCTCGGGCTCGAGCACCCAGGGCATTGCGTGACTCTTGTGCCCCATATCCAAGAACCAGCCACAGAAGGATCAGCAATGTACTGGTCGTGCGTCAGATCCAACCAGCTCGTACGCTAGACACCAGGTTGTGTGCGTTTTCATCCATTTCTGTCATACCTTTGATATCGAGCTTTGATTGCGCCAAAAGGTCAGTTGACGATGTCACCACTAAGTGCCAAACTAGGGTGAAATTTCCGTCGAGCGGCCATGGGCATCCATGCACCCGAGTCTCTGAGAGAAACAGCCCAGGAAAATTAACATTAGCTCCGAGTCTCTTGCATTTCTCATGTAATCTCACTATTTCCATCTGCCCTCTGAGAGCAACCGTTCACCAGGTACTATCTGGTTTAGATCGCCAAGAGCATACTGGCTGGCGCACAAACGTTGCGCCTTGGGGGGAAGCTGCAGCACGTCACGTTGGGGTCATATGAGAGTCCGAGTACGTGGATCCTGGGAAAGTACCACACGTCGCGGGTTGCTCAGGGCGACGAGCACTACTATCACATCGCTTATTAGATCCACGCTGAACGGCAGCACCAAACACTGGCCGCAGCCGATGGAATCTGCATATGCCTGTAATGTGCCTCCCGCATGGCCTCAAGTCGTTGGATGGTGAAGGGTGCAAACGCAGATTGGTCCCGAGCAGCAGCTACTAGTCAAGCGCGGAGCCATTCGATGAATCGCCCATCCCATCTCATCCGGGTCCGGGATCCACGAATCGGTCTCTGGCCTTCTTCATACTCACGAGGTATTTACCAGACGCGAGCTTGAGGCGGCGCGTTGTTTAACATCAGGCGATACGTACAAGAATATTTTATATCGAGAGGTCACCGAGCACGATGGTCCACAGCGCCTGGGGCCCTCGTACGCGACCGCTCGTCCACGTAAAATTTCGCTCCCGAGGATACACAATCAGTGCAGGAGGCAGATATTCAGAGACCCACAAAATTGACATACTCGGAAGACTAGCTTACATTAAGGGGCAACCATGCTAGATTGCATGGAGCCGGTCGATTGTGATATCCCCATTCATGAGCATGTGCTTGCCTCGGATAGCGTAGTTCCTTTCCCATGCAGGGTGAATTGGGGGTCACCGGTCACCGTTGATTGATATGATGTCAAGTTCTCAAAAGTTGCAGCTTCTCAACCATGTTGTTATCGACCAGAGACCGACTTTGTCCAGACTTCGTGCTCAAGAATAATTCATGCCCGTCCCAATTCACATGCTCGTTGTTCTCAGATATCTATCCCCGCCCCGATGATTAGGCACGGTTCGGAAAGCAGACTCCGAAAATATCACCATAACTGGACCAAGGCGACGCGCCGTACCTACTACAATAGCTATATGGGAGTCCTCAGCAGAAGAGACCATGCGTCGACCTGGCGTAGAAACGTTCAATCGAGCACGCGATTTTTCCGGTGTGCCATGGGGGAGGCAAGCGAAAACATGCGCTATCGACGAGAAAGGGACAAAAAAAGTGAGTTCAAGTCCGCCTGTTCCAAATCCTTGGGTCTTCCTTTTCCCATGATAATCATGTGCAACCACACTCGTTCAGCCTTGCAACGGGCAGAAATAGGTCCACTCGCGTGTCGCACTCTCACGGTTAGATTAATGGCAGGCTTCCCGTGTTCGCATGAAGAGTCGTGGCGATCAAGGGCCAGGGCCAACACGCTTGACGCGTCTGATTCTGCAACGGTTCCGCAGAACACACGTACCAATAACTCGTTGTGGCTGGGGAAGGAGAAAGTAACTCATACCACCCATGAGCGAAGCCCAACGAGGTACCCACGGGGGATGACGTGTGTCAAGGAACGTGAACAACACGACAAGTTTATTGATGGCGCCCTTGACACTGGTACCACTATAGTGGCATTGTCGGCGACATCGTGCGCTTGGAGATGCTGGAGAGAGCAAGCACGGTTAACATAAAAGTTGCCATTGTCGGTATTTGAGACCAAATCTATTCTTGACAAGGTACTTTAATGTCCAAGGATAGCACTCGCATTGCGATAAGGACTGTCGTATCCTTGAGACGGTGCCCGAACGGTGCCTGCAAATGCTGAATGAACTTTGGCATTAGAACTCTACCTTCATCGCCACGAGGAGCCGCGGTCCAGGGGGTAAAGAACACCCTAACCACGATGACATCTCGAGTAAAATAATTCTTCCCGGCTTTCCCAAGGATGGAAGAACTACACGTGAATTGCGGGAAATTTAGGGAGAGATCTCGACTCCGCGGCTTAGTAGCAGCTGATAAGCCAGTAGGATTGGCTTTCGTAGTGTCACATGGGAAAGTCAACGTTTACACCAGCAATCGCTCTCCATACCTGGTCCAAAAAACGAAGACTTCATTCAGACTTTGAAGTAACGGTCGAGTGCTGGTACTACAGTTATGGGGGCGGTCCGAGCCGAGCCGAATGAGCAAAACGAGATTACGTTATGGATTTCCATATTCGAAGTTGACCGTTTGACCTCGGCTGGGACGTTGAACACGCGCATTGAACCCGTGTCCCCGTCGTCAACGGGCATCGCGAACTGTTGCTTTCAAGGAGTCGATCCGACCTCAACGCGCCGGGTCACAGATTCTCCATGGCGTCTTTCTTTCGAATTTACAAGTTCGTCGAGGGCCGTCACCATATTTTCCTGTTGCTCATATCGCTGTAGCTGGGCTTTGATTCACAGGCCAATGCTTGCACAGTCTGCTACTGCGGCTTTGCTGTTTGGCGCAGGTGATGTAATCGCGCAGCAAGCCATTGAGCGTCAAGGGAAAAACCATGACGTGCGTGATGCACGCAGACGAGCTTATCACGAATGACCAAGTGACCTGTGTAGTATATGCGGACTGCTCGGCTGACCTTTTATGGAGGTAGTTGCTTGTGCCGTCGCATTGGGGGTGATTATTGACAAGGAAATTTTCAGGTGCTTTCTTTGGTCCTGCGCTCACGAAATGGTACCAACTTCTCAACCGTATCACGTTTGCAAGTCCGACGAGGGGTGTGATATATCGTGTGCGCCTTGCTTCACACTGGTCTGGTTTATGGAACTGATCAACAAGTGTCTAGGTATGGCTCGATCAAGCTTTTCTGACTCCAGGTATGATGTATTACATTCACGTCTTTTCACGATGCTCATCGTTACCAGTTGCCGTGGGATTTTTCTTTGGAACCATGAGTACCCTGGAAGGTAAAAGTATATCTGCTGCGGTAGAACGTATCAGTGAGGTAAACTGTGTTCTGGCTCAACCTTGCCCACCCGGTGTCACTCATGCCGTCTCCAG
This sequence comes from Sutorius aff. eximius, assembly GCA_038088915.1. NCBI lineage: Eukaryota > Fungi > Basidiomycota > Agaricomycetes > Boletales > Boletaceae > Sutorius > Sutorius aff. eximius. The sequence goes on from JBBPJV010000740.1 coordinate 8,311, forward strand.
AACTACACGCCGACATTGATCCGTAATTGGTGAGGAAAGGACCCGTAGGCCGTCACCCTGTCTCATCGAGCCTTTAGGACTGTCTTTATCCCGGCACAGATCATCAATTTTGCTGTCGTGCCACATCATCTCCGTTTCGGGTTTGTTGGCGTTGTCAGCTTGTTCTGGAGTAGGTGGCTCCTGGGTTTAGGAACGATTTTCTCATTACGTCTCTGTAGATACCTACCTTAGCGCCGTAAATGCTCGAGCACACCAAGCGGACAAGGACAAGGACACGGAATAACACCCCTCACCGCCAACTGCAAGCATCACGATATTGTATATCTCCTGGAGTTTGAAGATACCCACATTTCATGTAACTATACCATTTACCACAATCTACGTCATTGCAGAATTCACGCCGTGGCCATTTGGTCCCACTTTGACGTTCCTCACGTCCCGGGTGCGTGGGACAGTTATCTCGATATGTGTGCAAATCCTTCAAGTCAAGGATTGAACATTGCCACCTCTCGATGCAAGAATAGCGTGTGGAATGGCCAAGACGACAGGCTATGCTTCGAAGTACCTGTTCCTTGTCATCCGGTCGCTCGGCGCCTATCCAGAAATAAGTTGTTTGCAGGTGCCACCTAGGTTGGTCCCTAAAATATACCATTATCCTGCACCAGTACGGTTTCCTCGCCACGGTCCTTGCAGCCACACGTGCACACGAATGGATCGAAAAGCGCAACGACACCTGGTGGCCCCGTGGTTGACCATATGGCAAACTACCCGCCGATTATCTATTTACCCTCGTAGGGCCCTTCGGGGTTTCTATGGAAAGCCAGACAAGGCTCCTTAAATATCCAGTGCGAGCACAAAATGCAGGTAATGGGCCATGTTTGGGAAAAGAATTCCGAGTATACCCAAGTCGCAAGGATGGGGCGTTTCGGATCTACCGTACGTAAGTACATATGGACATGATATCATTTCCCTATCTCTGAGTAGGCCGGCACCGCATCGGGCAAACTCGGAGTGGAGAATGGCTCGGAGTGGGCGAGCGACATGAATTGAGGTTGTGGCAAATTGATCGCGGCCCAGAACCCGATCCGGTATGCGCACGAACGTGTTCAAGTGGGCATCAGGTCAAGTGCCGTGCACCATGTGCGACGAAGCCGGTGTAGACTTGGATATCCACTGCCCGTGGGCGGGCCATGCCCCATTTTGATGTCACCCAGAAAGTTCCAATCCACCATCAAGTCCACCCCTCCGATGGCCGCCCAAGTGTCATGCCACATTCCAACGGTCGTTTTGAAATTCAATTCGATTCAGATGCCGTCCATACCGCCGACTCTGGGCTACACATGTTCGAAAGGACATACTATGACCTTGGCGTAAACCAAATCGGTGTTCCCTCGCGGCGGGTAGGCTAAACGGTCCTATGGAAGATGCAGTCTAGACGAAAACATCAAGACTAGATGGGTTGTTGGGTTCAGTTGGTCGTCCCCTCAACACCCTTTGAATCACTCTGCAGGTCCGAGTAAACCCCGAAGTTCGGTTGGAAGGAAGACAAGCGAGTGGCGGCGAGCTTCCGTATCTTTCGGCGCGACCGTCACTTGGGGTGGGTGTGATCGAGACATCAACCAAACCCCACGCTCAACCAAAGCCGTTCGCGAACTGTTCGGAGCCAACTATATCTAGTTACGCCTGCGGCCCTTGTTGCGGGGAGTCCCTCGTATGGAAATGACGGATTTAGCACGAAGGCGCTGCAGCGTACACAATGGGACTAGAATCACAAAGAACAAAAGAGAATAAGATGAGCAATGAGCAGAGACCTACTTACACAACTGTAAAAGCCACTCTGCCCAGTTTGTGTGGCTCTGGACATGGAACATGGCGTTGGGCGGGTGTCACAGAATGTGCTGCCAGTCGCTGTGTATGATCAGAAAGCATGCCATTGGAGGTCCTAATCAGGTGGGTGGGTCCTAACAGGAAACAATCTCGTGCCACAGATCCAACTTGACAGCCAGATGACATGATGTTACTGGTTCCGGATATAATACGTACCGACCCCAGCTAAGTACGACATCAAACTTCCTTCGATGAAGTCACAATGACTGAAACAAATCTTCAGTACGCCACCGCCGGGATCATGTTCGGCCTACTAAAGCATGTGCGGTATTCGGTTGCCAATTAATTAGGGCCCCAATCGGGTGAAATCTCGCAAAAGAATGTGTCAGGTGTCAATAACATCATGTCAATGCCACTCACCCACATCAACTGAATAGTCACGGGAATTGGGATAGAGGCAAAGCGAATTAAGGTACATACAGCCGACCAGCCAATCGAAGCGCGAATATTGGTCACTCATGCGGTTCCGCACCAATTCGATTTTGCATCCAGCGTTTAAAGTAGCGTCATGGCAAGGCAGGAGGGAGAAGGAATATTTGAATAATGACAGCACACTACCATCTGTACCCCTATCGCGAGAGTAAGGGACGGAACTGTGGTACATGATCACCCCATTAGTTAGTACATGGCCCACCTCGGTAGACAGGTAATACATACCGACTTGCGTCTCACGCGTAGCACTTAGTTGCTTTGAATAAGAGTAGTTGGCTAAAGAAATGGATGCAAACATCCTCGTCTGAAGGAGCCAAACGGAAGTGTTCCATTAGATTGTATATTTGAGAAGAAGGGATACGCTGGCGCACCGTAGTGGTGGAAATTGCCCAACCGCGGACGCCGATTGAAGGGCGTTGGCCGCTTTGGAAATTTAGATCAGGCGAGTACATAGTTACAGATCCCAGTGAACCACCGTAACGTGACCATTTCTCGCGAAGAGCCCTCGCAGTCAGGATGACAGATCCTTGCTAGAGGAACCAGAAAAGGCCAGACATACCAAGGAGCATATGGATCGAAACGAGGTATCCACCAACCCTAAGCCACAGGCGCCATTAGCAACGCTGAGTGGAAACGGCACGATCCGCAGGCGGAATCAGCTGCGATCACCAGCATCCTAGGCCACCGTGTCCGGGAATGAGAAACGATTTACAAACTTCATGAACGCTGCCACGCCATAGTGATTGCCTGTAAACGCCACAAAAACGATATGGACTATTCACGATCCGTTTGGAATCTAGCAAGGCATGCAATGGTCATTAGAAGAAGCCCAGGGAGACCATGGTTCGTTGTGGTGATGCGTGCAATGAAAATGGGGAGTCGAGACCGCGTGGATGACGAGAAAGAAGGTTGGTCATCACGATGACGCTTGCCTGTCAAGAGCTATGCGGCTCTGCTGAGCAAGTCTGATCGCACGAGCTTTAAGACCGCCTCGTAGAACCCCTCCACGTTCGCATCCCCCTCAACGTTGCGTGCGCGACGACCCGACAGCGCAGGCAACAAACACGGACCGCTACAGAAATCAGGCGAAGCGTGCGGCCTGGATGACACACACCCCACGCTATTCAGGATTCCCAGTCAGTTCTTTGTCGCCCACAGCCATGGTCCGCCCACCCCCAACCGTTCCGCGGGCATACGACCCCAGAGAAGCATTGGACGATATCCCAGGGGTTCACTGGGCACTCCATGAGTTTCTCCACTCTCGTATGCTCGAGTCCGAGGAGTACTGTCACCGTATCGACCCGAACAAGTGCGTCGCCGGAATAGACGTATCGAATCGTCAAACTGAACAGCTATGTAGGGAGAGACTGTACTTCGCATCCGGCTATGGGCTCATCCAGTGTGTCAAGGGTCTTATGTCATTTGAAGACGAGGTACGTGGCATGCTGGACCTCTCCTATTACGTGCAGTGACGTGTATGTCGCGAATAGGACCTACTTTCAGCCATAAACCACACAAGACAAGGCAATTCTATCGCCTCTGCTCACCGTAAACCCGCGCCGTCCTTGGCGGGCCGACTTGCCGGCTATATCGTTCCCGGGATGAGCAATTCGGGCATAGAATGGATTGCACAAATGACGCCGGTTGAGAGGCATGCAGAGCTTGTGTACGCTGAGAGCTTGTATGAAAAGGTGTCCCCGTCATTCTCTCTTATTTATTCAGTCATTAATCCGACAGCTGGTAGAGTTTGCTTGGTATCGTGTATTCTGGAGACTGGCTTGCATTCATCAAGGAAGTGTAAGTACCGCTTCCTTGAGTTGTGTGATAATCGCTGAGATGCCGAAACCATGTGGTATATTGTTCTTCAGATTAAACATGCGTACCACAATGTCAATATATCGGCAACTGGGGCGCTACCTCGAAGCAGCTGATGCTGCGTATGCTGCTGCCCACGCGAATGATGATTCATCCGGTGGACCGCTTGAAGACCCGTCTATTGACATACATTTTCGTTCGGGCGTGTATCTAGGTGTCGGGATGTCTCATCTCATTCTTTCCCTGATGCCCGCGCGACTCCTGGCGATTGTTGAACTGTTCGGCTACCGAGGTGACCGCAAAGAGGCTTTGAGGATGCTGAATCGGGCGGGTGGTTGGAACTCCCATGGTGAGAGGAGTGTCATCTCCCAAGGCAAGCCACAGGTTGAATCATGCTGGCCCCATTATTCATCGGAGTTAATGATCACCCAGAGTCCGAAGGTGTCCGTCGTGCGATTTGTGACATGACGTTACTCATATTCCATCTTGTACTATCCTCGTATACCTTTGAGGGTGTTGATATGACGATGGCTCGAAGGGTTGTAGAATGGAATTTGGAGAGATTCCCGAATGGTGCACCCAAGGGTTTTCTTGTTCGTATAGATTTGCTGAATTATGTTCCAGGCGTGTTTTTCCTCTTTGGCGCTGGTCGCCTTGCCCTTGTGCGTTCGCAGCCTCAACAGGCTCTCGAGTACTATGCTAGAGCAGCACAAGCGCAAAGTCAATATCGCAACGTGCACCATATCAGTTGGTGGGAGAGTTCTATTGCTAATTTAGCACTGTGGAACGTGGGTGCGAGCAAAGATTGGTGGGACCGTCTGCGTGGTGAGGCTACGGCAAGTCCATTTTTACTCCTTGGGTGGATAAGGATTCACCGGACCCATGAATAGTGGTCTAAAGCAACCTACGCGTACGGGGAAGCAGCTTGTCTTGCAGCACTTGGTGACCACGACGGGGCGGCGAAATTGATGGAAAAAGTGTCTGGACTCCGACAACGCATCGCCGGGAAGAGTATACCCCTTGAGGTAAGACGCGGGATCATCCTTTCCCTGGCTCCCTACGTTTTGATCATTTCTTGATGGTTCTTGCCAACAGAAATTTGCTGCTCGCAAAGCACGCAAGTATTTGGCCCAGAAGAATCGGCTTATGTTACCGGCGCTCGAACTTGCTTATGTATTTGCTGCCATTGCTCATGCTCCTCGACAGGTCGTGCTTGAGCGCATGATCCCTCATGTTAATCAAGCACTGGATGAATTAGGATTGTTCGAGCTGAACGGCGTTAATGGGGACGCGAATCTCAACGGGAAACGAAACAAGATGGTTGAGAACAATCATAGAAAGGCGAGGAGCAAGGTGGAAGGAAAGGAAGGATACTGGGATGATTTGTGTTTGGCACGGTTCTTGGAAGGCGTTTGCTGGCGCTTCATTGCATATCCGGTATGTCTAGTTATGTTGACCGTCGGCAAGATATGCTTTTGGGCGCACGCTGTTTCCAAGATTAACATGGTATCTTCAGGATCCCGATGCCGAACTGGATTCAGACGAGAAGGAGTCCTTTTCTGTGGAGGAAGCTCGTCGCAGAGCCATGTTTGCATTTGAAGAAGTGTTTGCCAATGGATCCAAGATAGAACTGGACCATTATGTCGTTTACTACGCACGTAGGTCGCTTGCTTGCATACCTTTTGCCGGTGGACCGAGGGCTTGCGCAGATTTCGAGTACGGACGTCTCCTTGCGCGCTCCGGCGAGAAAGAAGGCGCCAAAGCCCAGTTTGACATGGTGCTGAGTGGGAAACCACTCGAGGTCAACGCGTCTGGACGCAAAGGCAAATACAGTCTCGAGGTGTGTTCTCTTGGCAGATTGCAAACAGCTTCGCCCCTGATGTGACACCACAGAATGCGCTGCTTCTCCGGACGCACGGTGCTGTAGACGCCCTATTGCAGAATAGACCTCTTTAACCGGTGGAGTCTTGATTCGGAAGATGATCTATTAATCGTATATATATAGAATTGCGTTGCTGATCTATTTACCCAGGACAGTCCCTTGTACTTGACCTAACTTACTGAGATCCTGCAATTCCTGGGTTGTGTACCTGCTGCTACCCTTCGTCCATCCGTAGACCGCGCTGTTCTCAGGGTCAGCTTATTTGTTTTTGATAGTAGGGCCGTCCGCAATGAGCATTATCGGCCGCTTGGACGGTGGGTTCGAGTGGTGTTGGGGTCGTAGCCACCGAACCGAGAGCACATCGTGGCGCATGCGATACATTCCCTTCTTGGTGCTCGTTAGTATATGCTCACCCCAGGCTGTAAGTGATTGGAAATACGGATTCGGGCGTATAATTCGAGATCAGGGAGCTCCCGCTCACAGGACTGGTCTGGAGTACCAAGTGCCAAAGTTGCCAGCACAACCGATGCGTTTGGCTGCCGTAGGCGAGAGTCTGATGAGTCCATGGCGATTACCAGGCGGCGACATTGATGTGTTCTTCGATCGAAAATGAAAGGCGTGCCCTGAGATGAAGATTGTTCTAGGAATCCCAGGCTACCATCATCCTGCCGTTATAGACGACCCTTGATCACAGTTTGTGATACGCAACCCGAATATCGCATCCTCGCGTGGGCAAGCCGAGTGTCAGCAGCTTGGATTACGCACCGAATCTGAGCTCAAGTCCATAAAACTCACGGGCCCGCATAGCGCTGCATTTGCCCTGTGCCTCATTAACAGGACAAAGGGTGTCGGTATAATCTGACAGGACCGAAAACCAAATGAAGATGGTTCCAAAGGGGTTGATCCGGCGACGCCAGCTTCATGTAACGTTCGCGACGCTCAGGCCCGTAGAATAAGCTTGTGGGCATGCTTTCGATCGATTATCACGCTACGGATCGCGAAATCGGAAACGCCCTGGGTCACTTCACGGACCCCATCGCTTTAGAAACGAGTGTTGACGCGTTTACGCATCCCGATACTCGAACTTGTAGTTGGTCCCGCTTGGTTGCTCGTTTCCGGAGCTGGTCGTCCGAGCAGTAGACACGCTGACGCGACACGGTCCGTCACAGACCCATTTACGCGTGACACGCGCCATTGAATGTCACGCCCTCCCACCACCTACTCTCATCGCGATGGACGACTTCAATCTTCGTCCTCAAAAACGACAGCGCACGGATCATGTCTCAGACAGCGCTGAGCCATTTGCGCCGCCCTTACCACCATCCTCGGCGCCGTCACAGCATCTGCCGGTGTTCCGACCCCTTCCCCCTCCAGTG
>JBBPJV010000741.1:0-15693 GCA_038088915.1 Sutorius aff. eximius
CCACTTTGTGCACGCTGCAAGACCCCTGAGGCGTAAGCTTCAGAATGCCGCATCTATCGACCTGGTCCTGCGTCCAATTGCCGAATAAACTTTGCGGGTAATGGCACCATTCCTGGTCCTGCCTGAGTCCTGGTGGGAGAGGTCGGACTTCGCTGGGATCAGCGTCAAAATCCATCCACGGCCACGGGGCTGAAGGGGCAGCATGGCGGTATCTGGTCAAGTGGCAGTGGGCTTCTGCTGAAAAAAAAAAAAGCCATCGTTCAGAGGGCGCTACTCACATTGGCGCTGGGACTCTTTCGGTAGCATCCTTTTCCAAGTTTTCTCTGTACTGTTCTCCGGTGGGCTGGAGTTCTACGACATCGATAGCGACTGCACTCATGGTCGAGGTGGGTGTCTTGAGGACGCCCATGGTGTTGCGTGTGCGTATGAAACAACTAGGGGAGCGCCCGTCTATTGCGTAATAAAAAATTGGCAGGCAACACAGGCCCGCTGTAAGGGCCCGATCAATGGTGAAGCGAGGGTACATTCATTTCATTAATCCCTAAACAAGCCATCTAGTCCGGAACTAGAAAATCTCCAGGCATGCACACTTCTTGGCACTAGAGGCCACCCCACATGCAGACGGCCTCATGGTATCACGGCGACCTTGAGAGCCTCCCTGCTATTCATCTTATCTAGCGCTTGCTGATACTCACTAATTTTATACAGGTCCGTCACCTGCAATCCGATATCACGTTACGATTCTGCGTGTGATACGGCCAGCCACTCACCATGCCACTGACGTTGATTTTTCCGCTCTCTAGATACGTCACCGCACGAGGGAAACAATGTGTTTGTGCAAATGACCCGATGATCTGGGGGCACGCTGAGTAACGCGTGCGAACGAGGTCATAAAAGTTGCCTCACCTTTATCTCGTCACCAAATATTTTCGAGGGCGGCCAGTGGACTCGGGCATCGTTCGAGTAAACGCCATAAACCATAAGTGTCCCACCCCTACGGACGTAATTGATCGAGTCATTGGCCACCTTTTCGTCACCAGTCGCCTCCACAACAACGTCGAACCCGTATGGATTGTCAGCCTGGATTCTTTCCCATTGCACACTGGGGTCGTTTCTATCCAACTCGATATACACATCGGCCGCTCCAAGTTGCTTGGCAATCTGTGTTTTGATGCCTTTATTGGCAGCAATCACCACTCTAGCAGCGCCGTTTAGTTTGAGCAGCTGCGCGAGGATCAACCCCGTTGGTCCTGCTCCGACGACGAGTGCATCCACGCCGACGGGGGGGTTGAGTTTATCCATGCCATGAATAGCACAAGCGGCGGGTTCAATCAGGGTCGCTTCTTCATCTGTGAGATTATATATCTTGTACAACTTCTTGGCTTCACTGAAGGCGAGATGGCAGGCATGCGAATATCCACGACACCGTGCGTTGCACTACTCACAATACGGCGCATTCGGCGAATCCACCAGCCATCGTCACACCTCGGCCATTGAAGTTCTCGCATAGGAGAGATTGTCCACGTCGACAGTAGAAACATGTTTCGCACTGAAAGCGGTGATAAGTGGTCTGTGCGTTAAATCTGGGGCCCCGGTGACGTACGGTAACTCCGGGGTCAGCGACACAGCGTTCGCCCTCCCTGAACCCTTTTACGCTTTTACCGACAGCCGCGATTGTACCGACAACCTCATGTCCAGGTATCAACTGTCAAGGTGTCAACCCAAAGTGGGACAGTCTGGACGTCGTTGATAAGAACCAAGCGCGCTACATACCGGAAATTTTGCGATGAATTCTCCTTCATGGACATGGCTATCCGTTCCGCAGACGCCTTTTGTCGGTCCGGTTGATCAGGATGGTCTACCATGTACGGATAGAACTTTGGGACATACCACAGCATGTCACTGACGTGAAAAATTAGCATCTCTACGCCCCACATTCCAGACGGCTTAGTTTAGTACCTTTGAGTAAAACCTCTTCGTCTGAGATTTCTGGGATAGGAACTGTCCGAACGTCAAACTGGCGCGGCTACATGACAGTCACCGGGTCGGTGAAAGTATACATGCTTGCGGATTGACATTTACATACCGCTTGATAGTAAACAGCGTTCATCCTTGGTGACGTTTTGATGGACAAGAGACGAAGGCTAATTGGTGGTATGAGAGAGAGAGCTAGACTCAACGATGGCCTGGGATGCCCCCCGGGTCATGGTGATTCGTTTTCCCATCATGGTGAGGTCGCTTTCCCTGTGTCGAGTGAAAGACTGCGGAAAGTCCGGGCCAGCGGCCCGCCATTGACCGGGATCCCTGTTGTGAAACACCTGCGTTTCCCGGAACGCTGCTAGCCTTGGTTCGAAACTTTGGAGGCCCAATGTGCAGGTGATGCTCCGGCCTTGCACGAGAACGACACCACACTAAAATGAAAGATGGAGACTTGACAAGGGAGTGCTAAAAATGGATTAAGCCCAACTCCAGTACATCTGCGGTCGAGACTCGGAAGCATCCCTGACTAAGAATCTGGTTCAAAAAACCATCAAGAATTGTACTGCTCTGTGCCTCGAGACGGTCATCGTACACTCTCCATCAAACGTGTGGTAATGAGGGCATACTGGTATGATTCAATGAACCGTGGAAAAACGGGACAACGGCCCGCCGCTTACCGTGGCCCGCCGTGAAAACGAACAACTACTCCCGTCCACACTTCTCTGAATGCTACTCAAGAAGATGTTCACTTTAGGATATATAATCCAGCAATTCGGGCCTTCCGCCTCGCGATTAAAAGGGGTCTGGGATTCCTGCAGTCAAAACTGCATTTGGTTCACACACAGGGCCAGCACTCCGTTGTGCCTCAATCACCAGCACAGGACAGCCATTAAATCTTGCAGTCAGATCGAGGTTGCGGTCCACATCTTTGATAACAGCATTTCATCATGAACTCGTGGGTTCCTTCCATCCATGTACGGCTCCATCAGTTGATTGAGTTCGCTTGACTGGGCAGTCGTGGGCTGTTAAGGAAGCGATCGGCACTGCCCGCATCTATAGCAGAGGACCGCACAAATGGTAGGATGTCTCGTACTCACCCATTCATCCAATTCGCGTTTCTCAGCTTTTTGTTCCAGATGAAGCTTGGGAACTTTGTCGTGCCAAGTCCGTTTTTCCCATTCGTCCGCAGCCCGTCCCCTCGATGTCCCTTACAGGGTATACCGGTCACCACGGTGACTTCTCTGAAAAGGATCAGGGGATCATTGCATAGCTCGCTTGTTGCCCTCAGGAAAATACAAGAATTCATACAATATACCTCCACGCGCGAAATCCTGCGGTTCTGAATGAAACGACCCTGAGAGCCATCAATGATTCGAACAGCAAAAGTTCATCTTGAGCATAGCCCTTGGAGACGTTGATTCGACCTAGCCCCGCAACGAGAAGTAGCAACTTCAGCGCCTGGTAAGGTGAGCGAAAGCCTAGCCCAAAGATCTTAGACAACGGTGTATTAATATCTGAAACAGGTCGCTGAGATCGTGGGTATTGTCCCCATCATGAGACGGGTGAGACCCAGCGTGTATCAGCGCGGATATAATGCTATTCGACGGACCCCCGAGTCCGAGTGCGTGCCGGTGCGCTGGATGCAATGGCTAGCGCTGAACGGTTATGGGTTATTTCTATGCTTATGGCGCTTTGCGATTAAGTTTCATTCCTTGCCACTAGAGTTCGATATGCTGCGCTGACGGGACATCTTGGCCAGCGACATGTCGAGTAAGTCCTAGGAGATGGAAATACAAACATGTCGATTCAGACCCGCCTTACGATCGATATGTGCGCCATTGCTGCCGGCAGCAAAGGGGCTTCAGGAAGTGCTAGCAAACGCGACATGAGGATGACACGCATGTATCCTCATATATGTTTGGCAGGACAGCGCCCGTTGACGCCCCCACAGTATGCTCGGACAAGGCAATGTTGTCATACTCTCGGCGCCACTACCGTGAAACAAGTAGAGATGAATGCTAATTACAGGTATGTTTCAGATGTGGGGGCGTCTGTGAAAGATAAGTTACTAATTGCGCATTCAGCGAATGGAGGGCCCCTGTTGGAGGTGATTATCGGATTATTCGAGAGAGGTGAATGCATTCGCGATTGGTGTGTGCCCCTGGCGTGTTAGGTATCTAGCACGAACTATGGTGTGCTCGTGGCGTCGATAATCATTCAACGTAGGTGGGGTATACGCAGGTGATACAATGGCAGACTTGGATAAATTTAGTAGCTGCTCAGGTTGATCGGACATTAGTTATCGCCGCAATGGCTGTCGCGTAGAAAGCGCCCGTGGACCCGGACTGGGGTCGACAAAATGCAAGTGGCACTGTGGCATCCATTCAATTCGGTTGGATCCGGAGCCCCACAGGTGACACAGGGTGTTAGTTCGCAACCGGTATGGTTATCTCGCTGACGTGCAGCTAGCCGGAATGCGTTCGGAACGTGACGTCCCGCTAACGCACTGCATTGCACTGCGATCCCCTCGAAATAGTTCGTGTAGACGGTATCCGGTGAACGTGCTGAACGTGTCGGTCAATGCCCAGTTGCCGAACATTGATTTGCGACCGGGGCACACGGAACGTGGATGGAGAGGGCGGGGAAGACGGAGTTTCACGGACCACACGGGATAGATGGCCATTGACGATGTCCGGGTGGAGACAAGGCAGGACAAGGCAGGGCGAGGTCTAAGATTCACTCGTCATATAGGAATGGCTCGGATCTGATGCGAGCAAAACCGTTGTCTCATCATCCGAAAATGGAAGGACCAGTGTCCGGGGTCACATAAAGGCTACAGCTAGCCGATTCGTGCATTAAAAGTGGAACGAGTGTCACATATTGCACTTAGCCCGGGTCGGTCCCTCCCTTTCTCTCTTCCTGCGACCACAAGGTATAGCCAATAAAACTCTTTACAATACCCACACGCTCACCTGCATCTGCAGTCATGCGTGTCCCGCTGTTGCCCCTCACGGGTCGCGCTGTTTACAACCCCATCGAGACCATCGTCTCTTTTTTTATTGTGTGCACACTCGCCTACTTCCGTGTCCTCTCCGCCATCAAACACTCCACCTTCATCGCACCCGTTCTCCCTTCTACGCTCAGCACCACCCATGCCTTGCTACGCGACGGTCAATGGGTCGTCGTCGATCAAGAGTGGTACCAGAAAAGACAGTCCAGTGCGCGTACGCAAAAATTGGAGCTTCAGCAGCTCGTTTTTTCCCAAGTCTCCACCAAGGCTGTGGATGAGGTACGCAGTCGGTACCAGTACTGTCGCAGCAACGCTCATCACTACGCATGCAGGCGGTGACTAGATCCTTGGACTGGGCGCACCTTGCACCATCAATGAACAACCTGACGCATTACATCTCCAATGATCTCGTCACTCCATCTGGACAGACATACTCGGCTCTCTGCTCCCATGCGATCGGCCAGGACCGTTGCTTCACGGAGGTGTCGATCCAGCCCTCGGGTTCCCAAACCATCACCCTCTCGTTCGTCCCAGGTGCCCATGAGGAATTCGCCGACGCCCTCGCGGCCAAATCCTTTTATCTTGCAGATTCTTTCGGTGTCAAGTACCAGTTACAGAGTCGCTCGGCTGAGACTATCGGTGAGATGAGGAGTGGCAAGTGGATTGCTTACGCTGTCCGTGCTCTCATCATGCGATTCTGGGAGCTCGCAAAGGTCAGTGAGCCCGACTTTGAGATGTTGTGCGCTAACCACTTGCTTCGTCCCAGAAAGCGGATTCTCTTGATATTCTTCTCGTCCTTGCCGGCTATATCCTGATGCATGCATCATTCATTCGTTTGTTTTTGGCATCGCGCGCCTTGGGATCCAACTTCTGGCTCTGTACTGCTGTCCTTTCGTCTGCGATCCTCTCCTTCATACTTGCCCTCCCCCTGTCACACTACTTTGAGATACCTCTGGATCCGATCAGTTTGACAGAGGCACTCCCGTTCCTCGTCTGCACGGTTGGGTTTGACAAGCAACTCCGCCTTGCAAAGGCCGTCTTCAATCACACCCATCTCACCACCCCTGTCAAGGAGGGGCGCTGGCGGGGTCAGATGAAGCCAGCGGGGGAGGTTGTCTTCGAGGCTATGGAGTCGGTCGGGAATGTGATCCTTCGTGACTATGGACTGGAGATCGCTGCTCTCATCTTGGGCGCTAGAAGTCATGTTGGTGGTCTCAAGGAGTTTTGCGCTCTCGCCGCGGTGTGTTTAGTGCTCGATTGCCTTGTTTTTGGCACGTTCTATGCGGCTGTGATGACGATTATGGTCGAGGTGTGTTGTTTTTGTTTGTTTTTCCATTTCGGGCGTCGCCCTGAATTAGGGTTAGGGTCACGCTTGCTCACATCTTTGGACTGGCACAGGTCCGCAGAATCCGTACAGCACGCGTATTGACCAGATCGCGGAGTGCCAACAATCTCACAGCCGAAGGCACTATTAGTGCACTTGCCCGTCCATCTCAGCCCGTGGAGGCCCAAGGCGTTCGCCACAAGCTCTCGGAGACGTTGCTGGGTACCAAGGGTTCCATGCTAAGGGATAGGAACAGCCTACCAACGGATGTGAAGGAACAAGATCCGGTGGCCCGACTCAAGCTCCTCTTGGTATGTCTATCCCCCCCGCTGTGGCCGATTTGCATCCCCATTTACGACTGTATCAGCTCGTTTCCTTCCTCACATTGCATATCCTCAACTTCACGACCACACTAGCGCCAGCCCACTTCGAACCAAAATCGTCCATTCAGACTCTTGGTGATACTCCGTTCGAGTCCCGCAAAGTTGATATAACTTCCCCCGCCATCGCCAGCGTGCTGGATACCATCGCGGCATTCCACAGCTCGGGCAACAGTACGACCTTTCCGGGAGACGTGCTCGTCAAGGTCACCCCGCCTCTACACATCAACGTCATCCCTCCTGGCCCCGCAAGTCCCCGTGCACTCTTCAGATCCAGCGAGATCATCGACAATTTTATGTCTGGCTGGACCAACCTCGTGGGCGACCCAGTCATCTCGAAGTGGATCGTATTCGTCCTTGCTGCCAGCGTCGTTTTGAACGGCTACCTTCTCAAAGGCATCGCGGAGGGTGCTATCAGGGGATTACAGCCACAAAGCGTCAGATTCAGATCAGTTGGTGGCGTTAAGAGGGATAGAGATGTAGATGGAAGTATCGAGAAGCCTCAAATCAAGACTACCGTTATACCCAGCAAACCTTCGTTTGCGGTCGGTCCTCCCAAGTCCCAGCCCGACTCCGCAGCTACTACCCCGCCCGACTCCGTTCCATCTACACCCCTCGATTCTAAACCTCTCATCGCACCTGTACCTGTCTCCGCTAACAAGGAGACCGCTGGCGTACCTGCTTTCTTACTGGACATGAAGCTTCGCGCCCAGCCCACCGCGCTGGTCATCAAGGAGCCTCGCGCAGACCTCCTGGTTCGTTCGCTGGAGGAATGCATCGATGTTTTTGAAAATGGGCCGCGTCCAGTTCAAGTATCGCTCTCAACCCTGAATAACGAAGAGATCGTCCTCCTTGCACAGAACGGAAAGATCGCCGCTTATGCTCTGGAAAAGGTTCTCGGCGATTACGACCGGGCGGTGACGATCCGCAGAGCCCTGATTTGTGAGTGGTTCGCATGCGTTGCGTTTTCGCCTATTGATTTCATTAGCTCGAGCAACGCCAACCAAAACTTTAGAGCATTCGGACGTGCCCATGGCAAACTACGATTACTCTCGCGTGTTTGGTGCATGCTGTGAGAATGTTGTTGGCTACATTCCCATTCCGCTCGGCATCGCTGGACCCCTTACCATCGACGGGGAACAGGTACACATCCCCATGGCCACCGCGGAGGGTACTCTTGTTGCTTCTACGTCTCGTGGTTGTAAGGCACTCAACTCCGGCGGGGGTGTCACGACGGTTCTCACCAATGATGCGATGACGCGTGGTCCTGCCATCGACTTCCCTTCCGTCGTGATGGCTGCTGAGGCGAAAGCATGGGTGGACTCTGACGAAGGATACGAAATCATTCGGGAAGCTTTCGAGTCGACCTCGCGTTTTGCTAAGCTGCAAAGACTCAAGACTGCCATCGCAGGACGGACGCTTTTTGTCCGCTTCGCCACCAAGACTGGCGATGCCATGGGTATGAATATGATCTCGAAGGGCACAGAGAAGGCACTCGCGGCAATGCAGCAACACTTCCCTGACATGGTCACCCTTGCACTATCGGGCAACTATTGCACGGACAAGAAACCTGCCGCCATCAACTGGATCGAAGGTCGTGGAAAGAGTGTGGTTGCCGAGGCCATCATTCCTGGGAAGGTGGTCAAGAGTGTCTTGAAGACGACGGTGGAGGCGTTGTGCAACCTGAACATGAAGAAGAACCTCGTCGGCAGTGCCATGGCTGGCTCAATTGGTGGCTTCAACGCACACGCAGCAAACATTCTTACCGCGATTTTCCTCGCGACCGGTCAGGATCCTGCGCAAAATGTCGAGAGCTCGAATTGCATGACTCTTATGGAGCCGTAGGTGGCTGTCATACGGATGCGTTGTGCGACGCTGACGATCCGAATAGAACTAACGGCGGAGAGGACCTTTTGGTGACTGTTTCTATGCCGTGCATCGAGGTTGGCACAATTGGAGGTGGTACTATCCTTGCTCCCCAGGGTGCGGTGTTGGAGATGCTTGGTATCAAGGGTGCCCACCAAACGACGCCCGGTATGAATGCTCAACGGCTAGCCCGTATTATTGCTGCTTCGGTCATGGCTGGGGAGCTGTCCCTGCTCAGCGCCCTCGCAGCGGGCCACCTCGTCCGAGCGCACCTCGTGCACAATCGCTCGCAGGCAAATACCCCAAACTCATCACGCCCCGTGACACCCAGTATCGTGTCTCGCCCAGCTCCATGGGAGCAACCTCCAAGCAACCCCCCTGCTCTCCCTGACCAGGTACTCATGCATTCCTCGTCAACGTCCTCCTTGCCACCATACTCGGAATCAAAGCAATAGTCTTGATCGTCAAAACGTGCAACGAGTAACATCAAGTCATCATATCTATCACGCATCTGTTACCTTATTCACTACTTTTTTTTCTTCGGACGCATCAAAGGGAGTTGCGATGCTCGTTGGTTGCGACGAGAGGAAAGGCGTTTCGCGGGACCCACTACCACCGATAGACTCCCCCCGACGTTTTTGTTCGTGGAATTACCATACTGTACATTTGAACGTGCAATTGCTACATTTTTATTTCCCGCGACAGATGTATCTTTGTACGAGTAATCGAAGTCGTGAAGCCGAGCATGGCGGTTGCTCCCTTGTGCATAGCTCGGATCTGAAGTTGTCCTCGCCCACTGGCAGCATGGTCGCGTGGTTGGTTTTTCCCGGACGCGTTTGGTTGAGGTTGTCACTCGAAATACATTACTCAAGGAACTTGCAAAACACACTCCGGCGTACGAGTAACAGCGACGGAGCGCAATGGCCCTCGTTCGCGGTTTCGTCGACTATGGGTATTGGCCAAGGGTGCGTATCGAGCCTAGGAACTCGACCCTCGAGTAGAATTCCACCGCATCCGCCCCCGGAGGGTGACGGGGCACATAGGTACCCGTTTCGCTAGTAGTTTTCGTTATCGCCGAGCGCTGAGTGCTCGACTGTCTTGTTTTTGGGTTAGACATGTCGTGTGAGCCGTGCCCCAACTGTTCCTTGTGCGCGATCTTTGGTCCAGACGAACACCGCAACGGTATATGGCATGTCCCATGTCTTTGCCATCCCACGTAGACATACCACATTCTACTCGGTCGGCCGTTCTCTTCCATGGACATGGGCAGCTCGCTTGCGCTGACAAGATGGACCCATATTGCTGTGGCGCGTGACCTATGATCCTGTTGCAGCCCCACGTCCTTGAAGCTTGCAATTCATACACATGCTCTCCAATGCCTATTCCTGGACCTATCCGGAGAACCCACAATGCGACCAGGATTAGCTTGGCCGCGCCAGCTCCAGACCATTCCCTCTAAACTCGGCTGCAGTGATGAACACCACTAAAGACGCGCACAAAAGAGGCTGCAAAAATCATGAAGCGTACCGGCTCTGGATGAGCGATTGACGACCAGAAAGCGATAGAGGCAAAGGTGGAAGCGGAAAGGCACTCCGAGGATATCTAGCCCTCTTCGAGAGAAGTCGTCGCGGTTAAAAGCCACATCCAGTGTGAGAGTGATTGTCTCTATTCCATTATCGCTGGCATTGCTAACAGTGACAAGTCTTTTTTCGTTATCGCACGTCGGTTCAAGCAGACGAGGTGCGACTGAGACGACACTAAGCGGTTGGGATGGCCAGATACTACCATAATCCTGCGAACCAGTTTATCTGACATGATACCCTTGGTACAGGCATCTCTAATGCTCGACCGGGAGTAGTTTGGCGAATGGGTCACGCTACCCACGTGAATAGATCGTGTGAGTAACGTCCTTCACCAGCCGTTTCTTGGGTGTCCTGCCCACACAGAGGTACGCCTTCGCACATGCTTTACGGGTAGGATGGCATAAGAAAGGTCCCTCAAAAATCAAGATCATCTCAGCAACGAGCGACACTTTCACTTGAACGTTGACGCGCATGATACCTTTATTGATAGCCTTTTTTGTAGCAAACGATCGATACAAACGAGGATCAACCGGGATAGGGGTTGCGGCAGGTCTTGACACGGCCCCTCTCAATACACTTGAGGACTTCACGCTACCAGTCTCGCAGAGTATCTACAATCCCGTACGCCGTCGAGTAGTTTTCTCTTGCAAATGCTAATCCCAGTTCAGGGGTCTGATTTCTAGTTAACCACGAGGTCAACTTGGTTTTATCTCTGTCAACATACGACATGAAAAGCATGGCCGTGGCCCGGGTCAGCATTGAGGAAGCGATCATGGAACAGAAATTGGTATTATTCAACCTTTACACGGAACAGAATTTGCTTTCCTCCATCAATCGCCTTCCAACCAACATTCTTGAGAACGTATTTATCTGTCTTGCTCGAGACCATCACGAGGCCCACGAGGGCTCAGGTTACACCTGCCCAGGCATGCCTGCATGGGTCGTTGTCTCATATGTTTGCCATCATTGGCACAATATCGCCCTGGATTGCCCGACTCTTTGGTCCTGCATTTGCACATCATCGCTGCACTGGATAGAAGAGTTTTTGACTAGATCCAAGCAGGTATCACTGAAGATACGCGTTAAGACCGGATGCTTTTGGCATCCCTCGAGATGTGCAAGTTGGTGGTCGGAGTTTTCAGACAAGATGATGAACCACACAGAACACATCCAATATCTTGACATGGTCTTCAATCATTATAACGCCGGCATCACACTTTTCCTTTCCAAACTCTCTTCGCATGCCCCTCGCCTACAAACAGTATTGATATGTGGCAATTCTCCAGAGTGGTTCCCGGAACCGTCCATTAATACAGACACTCCGGTCCTTCGTACATTGGAATGCTCACGATGTCCAACGGCATGGTACTTCTTCAAGTCGAGTGACTTGGCAACTCTCGTTCTGAAAAAATATCCTTACCAACCCCACACCCAACCAGCAGATGATCTTCTGACCTCCCTGAGTAGTATGCAAAATCTAGCATATCTCCATCTGGATCTTATCCTGGCTAGTACGCATGGTCTCCCCTTTGGCAATATGTTCGAAATGCCTCAAAAGATCAATTTCCCTCGTCTTTCTGGTCTTTTCGCTATCGCTCCACTTTCAGCGGTCGTCGCATTGCTATCTCACATAAGTGTTCCACCGACAACAGAGCTCAGGCTAAAATGTCAATATTCTGGCTCGACAAAGCCCCACCTCTTCACCGATCTCACATCACTCTCCTCGTATTTTGCACAAGGCTCTGCCGTTTCCGCACTATCTGGCCCCCAAATTCTTTCATTGGGCATTGAATGCAACTCTTTTAAAAATTTGATTCTCGCCTTCAGTGCATTGGACCATGAATCTAGTGTCTCTTGTGTGCAACATGATGAGGATTGGGGTTGTAACATTCCTTTCAGGGTTGTCGTTGTCATGGGGTTCCTCGACGCCACAGAGGACGATACATTTCCCATCATTCGCCACATGTGTTGCGCCATGCCTTTGGCCAATGTCCAGAGGCTGGTTGTCATCGAACCCCCTTCCTCGTTGACCTTTTGGGAGTGGGTAATGGGACACTCTCAAGGCCTCCGATCCATCAAATTGGAGAATGGTTACTTGCCCCATCTGGCCCACGTCCTCTCTCTCCCCAACGTCTGCATGGAGAGCCAAGTCGGATATGCTGGCTAGGATATCATCGCACCAGCATCGGAGGAGCTAGAGCTTTCTGCTCATTTATGCCGATGTGGTGCTGAATGGAATAGATTCGATCTTCAATTCCTCTATGGCATTCTAGCCTCTCGCAAAGAGTCTAGAGGCCGAGTCACAGTTGCTCTGTGATACACGACTGTACATAATCAACAAAAGCAGTCAGACATACTTGGGTGGTGGATGGACGGCCACTTTCATGTGATTGGTCAGTATGATAGCCGAAGTGCTTACTGCGACTGAAGCCCTGTCATATTCGCGGGGACGGTCCCAATCTGAATGATCTCATGTTAGAGCGTATTTATTTGATGTACCTGCCGTAGTGAAGGTGGTCTCTGTACACTGAACGATGTCCTAATGCGTTAGGCTCAGAAAGCCTGCCAATGATTGCCAGTGAATATGCCAAAGGACGAAATCCGGAACGAACGGGATTGGTTTCATGGAACCTCTAGGAGACATACGCCAATATATAACTTGGGTTTGCCTCAGGCTACAGGTAGCGCCTCAATATCTTTTGAAAACCTATACTGGTTTTGATACGCCAAGATCGAAACATGAAACAGAACACTACGATTGCAGTCCCCACAATCCCAATATGCAAATATTCACCGCTTGGCCGGGACGGCGGAACGGTTTTCTATGCCTCATAAGAGACCTCCATGCCCTGACCTAGGGGCTTAACAGGATTCATAGCGAATACTGGCGCGGTGGTGTAACCCGCGTCCGAGTTCGTTATGCTGAAGTACCTGCGGCTCCCTGCTTCACGCAGATTGAGCACCAGCCGCGATGCCTTTTGGATGTCGTGAGCGAGATACAAAATGATGTAGGCTACTTACGCTCAACGAGTATACGGCGATCAGCCACCTGTATTACCCGAATAGGATTAACGTCGGGTCCTCACGATGTAGAGACGAATGGCTACATACGCCAAAGGTGCACTCGCTATGTAACTCTGAAGCTTCTCCACAACAATGATAGAGATGAGTAAGATTGCTGGATCGAATTAGTCGTCGACCTCGCAACCACTGACTGAACATACCGAACATCCTAACGGGGAATAATGAATATTATAAGAGTGATAGTAGTAAATACCCGATGACGTACAGGGTGTAGTAGAGCGCTCCATCGCGCACCATCAACACAATAAGGGGAGATATTCGTTTGATGTCCCTTATGCGCTTTGGCGTGGTGTATCCGTTGGAAATGACCTTTGCAACCGTCGATGCGAAGAACGCCGCTGTTACGAGATGAGTTTTGAGTAAAGGTGTAAATTGCCCGTATGCCGATATGCTCACTAGCTATTACCATGCAGGGCACCCTGACAAAGACCTAATCAGTATCGTGGATTGGTGGAGGAGCGTGTCGAACACACCAAGCGAACAGAGGAACCAACAGGCTGGGATTCGCGAAGCATCCGGGCAGGGGGATGCCAGCTGGTATGGTAAATGTAGAATTGTACGACTGGAGAGCCATCGTTATGGAGGCATAAAGTTCGAACTGCAATAATGTTCAAGAAGATTTACACTTATGCATACCGACAAACTGACCCCAAATTCGACTGTTGTGGAGATCAGCCCTTTGTTACATGTAGAGTTAGAGCGCACATACTGATGAACAAGGCAATGAAGAAGCACAAGACTGTGGATGTAATACATTTGGAGCTCCAGAAAAGCAATGATTTGGTACCACCGTCACTCACCTCTACGGTTCCCATACATTGCATATAAGCGCATGATAAGGATCATGTTCACAAGACTGGTGAAGAAAATATCTCCACCCCTACGATTTAGTCAGCATTTGGTGAGGCATCCCTAGTAGATGTAACGATGAACCCACGGTATGAGATACCACCACCAGGCACGGCAGCTAGTAGGACAAAGTCAGTAAGAAAGTTGAGAAATACAGTGTGTACGGGGATAGACGTACAACTATAAATAAACTGTTAGCATGTCAGCCAGGATAATGTAAAAACTCTACTTGCTTCCGCGGAGAGGCCAACCGAAGTGGACACTACAAAAATATGCGATTACGGTGGGTGAGCGGGAATGCGTCAAGACTGACCTACGAAGGTAGCACTACATTGGATGCAGGAACCACAAAGAATTAGCCAGAGTGATCGCAGGACGTTTCATTACCGACGCACATGAGGTAACAGACGCCGTAGTATCTCCCAAAGATGAAGAGGATTTTGGAAATAGACCACCTAGCTCTGATATCATAGGCAAAAGTTAAGGCAATATAACAATATCTGTACTCGAAGGAAGGACGTACTTCCAAATATATTCCACCTTCGGTAGAGAACATTAATGGTCGTACAGACATTTGGTCCCGGGGATAAGTGGGTTGATACTGACCTCCCTGTCCAAGTTGATCAAGACATCATAAAGCAAAAAGGCAATTGCTGATACTGCACGACGATCAAATATTCAGTACTCGTTTTGATGGAAGAATCTGAAGCTCTGGTGCACTCACAGTTAACATAACTACTGGTAAGACTCTGGCTGATAGATGTTATTAGCAGTTCAAGTTCCTGCTCAATCCCGGGTACCGAGGGTGTCGCCATTCCGGGGGACACTTGAAATTGGGTGAGACGACGAGATGCAACTGGGGCATCAGACCAGGTAGTTATTAACTCTACCTTGCCCCGACTTTCGCCGGCACTGCCTTCGATGAACACGTGTATCAGGTTTGATGAATCTGTTGTCCGTTTACTAGAAAGTCGCCGCGGACCCAAATGAAATCAAACTTGGCGAAGCGGCACTTACCTGAGCCCTCGGGCATCACAGTTTTTCTCTCATGCAACAGCCTCGGCTGAAATAATTCTCCATCATTTTGGTTCTCATGTAAGGAAGATAAGAGATAGTGCTAATTTAGTCAATGATGGCGATGGAGCGAGGCACAGGAGGTCACGAGGAGCAAGAAGTACGGCACCGGCAAAAACCGAACGGGTGGAGGTGGAAGGCGCAAAGTTCAGATCATGGGTTTCAAGACCAGGACACTCTGCGATATCATGATCCAGTGATATCAGTCTGGCTGAACGGGACCCGAATATAAATTCTAGTGTCCGAAGAGCTGATCATCAAACGCCGCTGCTTCGACGGCTCTGACTTTGATGCGTGGTGTACTATGTAAATGAAGAGGCATCTCTGATATTTCAGGTCGCTTACCGGAAGGCTGTGAATTCAACGACACCCTCTCGACTTCACCGATTTCTCCGCGCATTGCCCCTCAGTGTATCACGTCTAGCATCAAACAAGGTTGCTTCGCATGGTTGTCTTGGACCAGGATGCTGTGCGCCATTGCCGTGAGTCAACATTCATCGGACTTCAACTCCCACCTTTGACGCCCATCAGTCCGCGCCCACG
>JBBPJV010000742.1:0-15689 GCA_038088915.1 Sutorius aff. eximius
GCTGCTCAAAACGTGTCTGGAGGGTATTTGCCAGGTTGTTGAGGGAGCTGGCTCGATCAGGATGCCCCTGTGGGCGAAGTTGCAATGCGTCACGATGGAGGGTAAGTGCCTCGTCGAGGTCAGAGAGTTGTCCGAGCTGCTCAAAACGTGTCTGGAGGGTATTCGCCAGGTTGTTGAGGGACATGGCTCGATCAGGATGCCCCTGAGGGCAAAGTTGCAACGCGTCACGATAGAGGGCAAGTGTCTCGTCGAGGTCAGAGAGCCACCCGAACCATTCGAACCGAGTGTAGAGTGCATTTGCAAGGTTCAGCATGTAAATTGCTCGATCATCATGACCCTGCAAGTGAAGTGTGTCATTCGTCATTCGTGCTTTCCGTACGAACTGGTTGTAGGGTGAAATGATGCATACTTGATTGGGATGCTCTTCTAGGTAGGAGAGCTCCATCCGGTAGAGACTGATTTCATGATCAAGTTGCGACATTGGTGAAGAGCACTTGTCGTGTATCCTGCCCAAATGTTCGGTCGATCCAACTTGTCTTTTGGATAGTAAACATACCTCTAGTAACCTCTTGTTCGTTTGGAAAGAGAGTGAAAATGCCTCACGAGTGCCCGGAGTCAGAACGTGCGAACCACATGAGGCAAATGACGCTCATGGCTGTGCTGTGAACGTATAACAAAAGTTCTTTTCCCACGTGTTCCACGATGGCTGAGAATGTGCGCTTGACGACCCTGAGAGTCATGCAAGGTTTTGTGGTGGCCATGCAATTGTCTAGAGGTCTTGTCTTCCACTGTAACACTTCACCAGCAGGATCCACCATTGCGAGCGATCATGGGCGCTAAAATCAGAAAGAGAACCGCAAGCACATCTATTTATCCGTGCTAGGATTCATTGCACTGCTATTGAAAACACAAGCGATCTCTCCTATGGAGCCTACCTCACAACGCCAGCGTGGATTGTCCCCAGCCTGAGGCCCGGAGCAGTAGAGAAGAGAAAGGAACCGACGACAAAAGGGGTTAATAAAGAAGCACAGCAAAAGAAAAACAACTGGGACACAACCATGTGTCGTACGTCGCAAGCTGCACTTCGGGGGCCCCAGACACCACATTGTCAGTCCCAGGCCCAGGATATATACTGGGAATCCCCTCGTTTGGTCATCTGTCAGCAAACTATTCATCAACGGCGCGTCCGCCCAAAAACCTGCGCGAAACAGTTCAAGCCCGGGATAGGAAACAGGAGAGTGTGACGTACCCAGGCATCATCATGCTACACCACCAGTGACCACACACCTCGTTTGACACATACATTGTCGCCAACGTTTCGGAACCCAGAAGCACATCCGCCATGCCCACATTGCTGTGCCCCGACTGGCTTGATCCACCACTCAGCACTGCACCGTGAGAGCTGTACAAGGTCATGCCAGCCTGTGTTTGGCAATATGGTTGCGCCTGGTGCACTCCACCCAGCTCCATCCCACTCGACGCCAACTTCATTCTCATCCGCATCCCATCGACTCGACGCTCTCCAGCCAACCGTACCCCGCACGTGGCCCTTATCCACCCTCCGATGATGAACCAGACTAGGACCCAGACCCACGTCCATACTCCTGGCTCTGCATCTCAACCTAGCCCACCGCTGGACGCGTCTGCATCCACCCGCCGACAGCCCCACCTCTCCTCTGATGCCTAGTCAACAAACCCGCCAGGAGCCATGCATACAGTTGGGGTGTATGTCGCTCGTCGATCACCACCTCTTGCAAGGTCATAATCAATCGACTGATCGAGTCGAAAATCTCGTCTTCCATCTCTCGCATGAGAATGTGGACAAACTCGGGCCGGAGAAGCTGATCGCGATGTTTCAGGAACAAACAAGAGGGTGATTATATCACTTACCTTGGGCAAAAACACAGGCAAACAAGGCAAAGAATAGAGACCATCTAGGGATGAATGCACGAGTCCATTCGGTGCGAGCACATTGATCATATGCTTGGCGACTCTCATGACAGCTTCAAACCGCTGTCCAGCAAGCTCGGATCAATATGATCACATGTCCCATATATAACGGCGCCCATCAGGCCCGACCAAGGTGCGTTTCCTAAATATGTCAAAGTGTGACTCCCGTCCTGCTGATGGATTGGTGCGTTGATGTTCTCACCTCTCAAAGAACCCACACTGTGGAACGCAAAGGTCCGATTCCAGTTTTGTCCCCCGAGTGTGAAGATCGAGGATCCGATACAATGCCGATCGATCTGACTCACAGCTTCGATGAGGTCATCTATCACTGGCTTATCCGGCTTGAACACCTTCTGTCGACAGATCGTCGTGGTCAATAGGGGGCCCATGTTCATCATTGAAGATCGTGTTGCAGATGCTTCGAGAGGAGAGGGTGAGGATCACGACGTGCTCACATGGGAGGACGCAGGATGTAAACCGAAAGACTCGAGTCCACAGCTCGCTGGCAGTGTGAGACCGCGGTGTTAACATGATTTTTCATCTAGCAACCCTTGATTCAATGGACTTAACGAGAGATTGCTAGCCGTCGAGCGTAAACTGACTTTCTTCCGAGATTTCTTCTACTGCAAATAACCCCACGGAACGGAGGACACCGTTGAGCGTCGCGTCATCATGCTCTTCAAACGGGTCAAGATTGCACCGGAGGGTACTACTCGGCAGCTCAGGCTGATGACCCATTGTCAGTACCACACGACCAGCACAATCAGGACAATCAGGATGGCCAACGCTTACGATTTGGGGAATGATCATCATATGGGAACGCAGTGAATTGAGATTGACCTTGGAAGTGAGCATCCCATCCAAGTATACTTGTCCCTTGGCAAAAATGCATCAAAGCAGCAGCAAGAGGGTTAAATGCTCGGAGATTGTCTCACATCATGTTTGGATCGCAACTCACTTTTCCGCTGTCAGTGTGACCAATGATCCGAACACGTTCTCCCGGCCTTGTGAGGAACAAGAGATTATGACGGACTTTGGGTCCATCCTAGTCGATGTGTTGAATTGAAGAGGGACAGTTGGGGGGCAGTGACTTGCGAGGTCGTCCGTTCCCTTGAACGGGTCAATCAGTGGGAAATAAAACAACAGAGGCGTGACACTGTGACCGTCACATTCTCACAGTGGTACGAGCCCGACAGCAGCCTCTCCCTTGTCATCAGGTCTCACATCACTCGACACGACCCTGGGTAGCTAGCAATAAAAAAACCCACCTCTGTACCCTTTTTCCCCAGTTCCTTCCAAACAAAATCTGGCTTTTCGACCCGTTCTTTTCCGTGGGACTATGTGATGACTTGTCACAGACAGATAGTAGCTCCCAGCTCGAATGGGCATCCGGATTCCCAGGTTTCGGTCCCATCTACATCTCCCCGACGATCAAAGGGCAGAGGGGCCATGACGACACTCGCGACTCATTAGCCATCTTCTGTGCAGCCATCGGCAAATGTCTAGAATGACCGTGTAGCAGCTAAATCAGTTCATCGGCCTGGCGATGCCACTCAACCGAGACATTCTTTTGGTTCAACCAGCCACCCAGGATGAACTACTTGAATTCTTGTCCGAAAGCATTGAAGGATTTCCTCCCGACATCATATCATCACTAGCTCGCCCTCACCCTTCCTCGCCCTCGTACACTCCTGACATGACGTCGATGCGATGATGACGTGGCAGACGCATTATTGCGACTGCCACGGCGCCATCTTGACCTTGCCCTCCCACCTCGGCCCTCCCTCCCCCTCTCTCGACCTTTTCCGACCTTTCCCTCTCCTACTTCCGTCCTTGCCCTCGCACACACCTGACACGACGCCGCCATATTTGTCTCTGTCACCTGCCGTTTGTCTCAGCCGCCTGTCTCCCGCCATTCATCACAGTCCATCTCTATCTATCCATCACCGTCTTTTGTCTGTCGGTCTATCAGTGTCCATCTCCCTTCCCACTTGTCTTTGCCCATCTCCGTCTGTCTGTCTGTCTTTGTCTGTCCCTCACTGTTCGTCTCAGCCCCACCATTTGTCTTGGTTTGTCTCCATCTATCTGCCTCTCTGTGTGTCTATCAGTCTATCTATGTCAGCATCTGTCTCCCTCCCCACTTCTCTCAGTCCATCAATGTTATGGTGTGTGAGCAAGTCGGATGCCACGGGCAGGGAACGGTTGGAGTCCGGATGGCCCGAAGAGTGCATGTGACGAATAGACACACGTGACGCAGATGGGACCGAAATCCAAGATTCCGAATGTTTTGGTCAGCGCGACTCGACCAAAGATGAAAGTAAAGTGGTGGTGCTCACAGGCTAGGAGCACTGTGTGCCCTGGGACGTCGAAAACAAGACTAGGTTCGCGACGTATTTTTGCTATTCGGTTTGTCATCTTGTCCACCTTTCCCGACCCACTCCCAAGTACGTCGAGTAGGTTACCAGCTCTGCCATACTGATCCGCTCGCTCGTTCGAAGCGCTGAATTACTGTAACTCTGGCGGATTTGTGCAATCGGCTCTTGCAGCAATTTCCATATGGATAAAGTAGTCATGCCTTGTCACCTCGTCGAATAAATGTTCGAACGCTTCAACGCTCGGATGCATCTTGCGGTTTCCTGTGCTGTTTAACAGGGATGCATTCATAATACATATGACTCAAGATAGAAGTTTGTTCCGAGGAGCCCTACCTTAGTCGAACAGGCCACGCTATCCCTGCCGCTACTGGACTGATCGAGATGCGAATAAGGAAATGCATCCGATTGGGCATATCCCACTCTCCTGGGATCCGGCGGGAGAGCCAGCACGGTGCAAAAAAGGAAGTTAGGCAAGGGTCCATGAGCGCTTGAGCATCGTTCCTGTCCAGTTGAAACAGTGTTACATATAACGAAATAAATGAAAGACAATCAGGTCGACAAACGGTTACGAGCAAGTTCCACACGATAGTCTGTGGGGCACCGTGCGTTGTGGTGGTCAGTACTACGGTTCTGTATGATGTCGTCGTCAAGCCTCTCTTGACTCATCTTGACTTTACGTGACAACACAACCCATTAAGCCAACCACGCTCGACGATCGGCTTCTCCATGTTTTCCCTCGGCAGTGGACCTCTGTACAGCCACGATATTTGCGCATCACGTGCTGCTTTTGGTCTCCTCGGAACTCCACGACGTCCAACGGACAATCGCGAATTATTTTAGAGTTTGGAAGAGGATACTGTCACGACAGGCGTTCCAGGCTCAATGCCACATCAAATAACATGTCAACGGCTTCCGAATCTTCTGATTGTGCATTCTCTACCCACATCTATGTATACGTAAACATCGAACGCCAAAGGTGCGGAGCACCTAGCATGTCGATTCGATTGGTTGTCGAACGAAGGGCCTTGTTTTGTGAATTGAGCTATCGGACGTCAAGATTGGGTTGATTCAGGGACTGCGTTGTTTGAAGGACCAAGCTGCTGTCGACAGCAGGCTACCAACGGTCATCGGAGCCATTTGACACGTTTGATGCAAGCAACCAACAGTGGTCACTGGGTCGTGGTGCGCGTGGCGTAGCCTCAGAACACCCGTGAGTGCTTGACGCATTCTTAGTATGTAACGTGCTAATGCTAATGGTATGATGACAGCTGACGACAGTCGCGCATAATCCTGCTACAGTCGACTCAGGCTTGCTTGTGGCACACACCCCAGGATGAATCCAAAAGTGTCCATCGGAAAGCCATGCAGCCAAAAATATGCACGTCAGAGGTATGTACTACTACCACGGTAAACATACACTACGAGTGGATCTATCGCACAATTGGCCTATCCGCCTGCAGGCTCCACCCTATACACAACAGGGTACGCATCATGACGACAATCGAAACAAACGCAACAGTGAAAACAAACGATAATACGATGAACCAGAATGTAAAAGACTTGGCACACTGCCCACACATGGTCCTCAGACGACTAGGGAGAGCGTCTTGTCCCGATCCTGATCCTTCTCCGTCGGGGGTACATTCTGTTGGCTCTTTTGTTGAGTGGAACTTTCCATATGTGGGTTACTGGTCGATTGCTGCGATGTGGCCTGGGAGGAACTCGCGCCTGCCCAGTGCAACGAACCGAGCTATGCAAGATCAAGGATGAGTGGCGAACGAGAGAAGGGCAACTTGGGGACTCACCCCTGGGCCCAGGTCATACGTGGCGTGTAGCTCTGCCTTGAGCGAATCACGGCTGAGCAGACTATCCAAGAGAGTCTTTACATTGAAGAGAGGTAGAAAAACGAATCACATCAGTAGATGGCATACGTTGACTACGTTCACCCTCACGTTCGTGTAGATGCGACCCAGCGGAATGGCAAACATGCCATAAAAATTCGTGTTTGGGACGACAGCGAAACAGACCAGGACACCCAGGGCGAAGATCGCGGCAAAGAGGCCTGTCTGGATGGCACCACGAATAAGCCGGTTGAGAACGTTGTCTGTCCTACGAAAGCCCGTCCGTGAACAGAAGAGTGTGATAACCAAAGAAACTGGTGATGGTGAGTAAACACCTCGATGTCTTATCCGGAAAGATGAGCATACCGGTGATGAACGTATCCACGACGACTTGCGTAGTCAACCAGGCTATGACGAGGGGTGTAATACGCGGTAGCTTGGCTATACTAAACGACGATGATAAAATTGACACAACAGCTCGTTCGGGAAACTTACATCCAGATGATCCAAGCCTCGACGGTGCAAGTAAATCCCAGGACAAACGAAACGAACGATAACACGAGAATCACGCCATATATGATCTTGTTGTTGGTGAGGCACCAAATCCTACGACATGGCTGCTTTGAGTTTGAGATCGTGTTGATATGCGAGCGTACTTGCCTGTACCCCAAGAACGTCTGTGTCATAAATGCTGTGAGGGCGGTAAAGATGGGCGTAACCTCATAAGGCCATTCACCCACTGCAATGGCGGTTATTAGGACAAGAACACAAGCTATACACGGTCACCTACATCCAAGGGCCGGTGGGTTATTATAGTTGGTCACACTGGAATGGAATCAACATGAGTGGAAATAAGGAATGACAGGTCATGCACGTATAAACCCACGCCAAATACATGGCTCTATGGGGATGGATGAGCCATTTCTACATCTCAAACAACCGGTACTTACGCAGCAGTGTGGCACGTGTCCACGGCGAAGAGGAAGAAGACCATATACCTGACAATCGTTCGTCAAAAACCGCGCTATTGTAATTCAATGCATGACCGACTTTATCGCTGGCCGATCATTGAACTCTGGAAGGGGGATGAGTTAGAATGGACTGATGATCGGCAGCTATACTTACTCGTCTGGTAGTATAGCGCAAACTGATACGTGACGAGGCCATACAAGTAGGTGTTAACTTGGCTCACAATTAGTTGCCCTCCCCCCGACGACGTTCATGCCAACACTTACAAAATATGCCAATCAAAAGCGTACCTACCATTCGATGTCATTAATATCATCCATTCCAGATAATGGGCACTTCGTTGTACACACCAATACTCAGGTCATACAACCCCATTCTGAGTTGCGGTCACAGGATCTGGACGGGGAGGACGGCGGAAAACACCTTTGGCAAAAGGGGGACGGGAGATGGACCAAACGCATTGGAGAAGCCTTATACACCTGTACGAAGGGGGACCTTGAATTTCGCAAT
Organism: Sutorius aff. eximius; assembly: GCA_038088915.1. Taxonomy (NCBI): domain Eukaryota; kingdom Fungi; phylum Basidiomycota; class Agaricomycetes; order Boletales; family Boletaceae; genus Sutorius; species Sutorius aff. eximius. Next base: position 7,646 of record JBBPJV010000742.1, read on the forward strand.
ATCTATTGGCAGCAGCGGATGACTTTTCCATAGGCAAATACACAGCAAAATAGATTAAAATTTGGCCCATAAGGAAGTTGTACCGCAATGCCGATGATAAGCGGGACAGTCAAGTTCTGGGGTGTCGGCCACGACAGGGAGAAATTTGAAATCGCTCACCCTCCCATAAACCTTAATCTGAAGCAGGCCCTTCAACGAATATTCACGACCTCGACCTTTCCTTTTTGGCGAACTACGCTTGCAACATGGCTTTTATCAGCATCGCGCAGCCCTTGCCAGTGCGTGTTAGCAATGCCCTATGGTATGCTGTGAACGTGGATGGCTATTCATCAGTTCTTTGTAGGCATGGAGCTCCCTTAACACTGCCATCTGCTCATTCTTGGCCCTGGTTCTGACCACATGGCTCTACTAAGGTGATCCTGTCGATGTATGCAAGCATCATGCTTGCTTCTTGTGAAAAGGAAATCTGAGCTCCTGGCATGACCTCTAGGGTTTTGAGGAATCCTCCGAGTCCGATTTGGACATATCTAGTGGCAGTGGAGGGTATGATGGCAAAAATATGTTGCAAACTGATCTTGCACATGATCAAGCTCAGATAATGCAACTTGAATACGAGCCCAAGAGCACCAGTAGGCTGCAGTATTTAGTGACCGTCGTCCGGGGCGCCGCTCCCAGGAGAGTGGGGGATCCACATGAAATTGGACACGTGCTCAAGGCTCGCACGTTGATCGCACATGTCATGACCACTTGCCTCATTTGCATCTCCTCGACCGTTGCAGTAGCGGCAGGGATAGTGTAGCCCGCTCGACTAAGGTGAGTCTCCTTGAAACAAATCCCTATCCTGATTCATGTATTATGAATGCATCCCTGTCAAACTGTAACAATATGAGAAACTGCAAGATGCATCCAAGCAGTGAAGCGCTTGAACGTTTATTCGGCAAGGTGACAGGGCATGACAACTTTCTAGATATGGAGCGCCAAATTGCCACAAGGGTCGGTTGCGCAAATCTGCCAGAGTTAATCCAGCACTTCAAAAGGCTAGTAACACACCCGATGTACTCAGGAACAGGTCGGAAAAGCGGACAAGATAACAAACTGAATAGCAAAAATACATCGCAAACCCAACTTTGATATTACGCAAAAAAAGTTCAAGAAAGGAGACGAGAGTGCATATTCATAAGGGCTTGAGACAGGAAGGAAGTTGCAGAAAAAGCGAAGGTCGGGGCGCCACGAACCAAGTGACAGCGGCGAGGCTTCCTCTCCCTGCCACGTGTGCCTCATTCCCGGGAATACATAGAAGTGGTCAACGGCGACTAAATTGTAGACATCGCGTGTCTGATTATCATAGGAGGGTCCACCCAGTGAAGGCTTCATTCGAAATCACAACGAGGTGGTGAGGCTGTTAGTGGAATTAGGGATGAAACATGGGTACCCTCTGAGCGTCCGGACCAACAAGAAAAATGGCGAGCTACGCGACAGGTTTGGGGAGTCTGGGGAGCCAGTGGATCAAATTCAAATCCCTATTCCAAGAACTAAAGGCACCACGTTCGAGCGGCCACACTCAGGACTCGGGAGGACCCAGAGTAGACGGGCTGTAATGCATGCCTCGAGGACCAGAGGAACATTGAGAGCACGTGACCGATCGATCATAAGTGCTGACGAATGTCAGACGGCAGTGATAGGTCAAAAGGATCCTTTACCATGCTCCATGTGTCAAGCGGTACCTTAGGGGAAACGAATAAAGGCAATGGCACAAAACTGACGAGCACACGGATTAACCGTATGGGACCGAGCCTGGAATGAACGAACAAATAGGAAGCCTAGGAGTGAGTGGGAATACCTTGCACAAGAGACCGGGACAAGTAGGTGTGTGGGTTTTGTAAGCATGCTCAAGGGCCCTATTGGCGATAACGACAAATGAATGTGTGGGACGCAGCGAATGGATGAGCACACGATCTAGGAATGGAAGTAAGAGACTGCAACGAATGTCGAACATGTGCAACGAGACCGGGCCACATGGTGCCATTAAGGGCCGTAAATGGCTGTTGGTTAGGAGCCTGTCCCTTGACAGCCATGAATGACGATGCCATCGCATATAACACTTCTTCACCACCGCTCTCGTCCACCCGAACATGCGACACCCTTGTTCCAGAGCAACTTTGAGGGCAGTCCAAACTCAGCCTAGAACATGATTGCTTCCATGTTGTAGAGGCCAGCCAGCACTGACAGCAGATAATTAAGCCTGGCAAAGGGAATGTGAGGATGGTCACGGCAGACCACAGTGCCGAAACTGAAGATATCAAGTTCATGGACTATTCCAGAACCCACCCGAGGCCCATGGAGAGCGACCCATAGGTTTGTAAGCAGGGGGTGAGTATGGCCGAAATATGAGACCTACTCGCTCTCATGTCTTGCCATGTGGACTCGAGGGCAACTCTGATTCTCGATGGATGTGACAAAAGTTGTTGTGAGTGTGACCACTACGAGTTTGTGGTAGGTTGTCTTTGGTGCTTCCATAGTGCCCTGATAGAAAACATAGTGTGCTAACGCCCACACTGAAACTCCAAATACCAAGAGAAGAGTGTAGCCAGACAGACAGCTCCCACTTCAATGAAAGGAGGTTTCACTCGAAAGACTACATAATACGTCCAAAACAATGTTTAACCTGAAGCCAGGTGGTCTTCATATTGAGTTCCCAACACCCAAGGAAACAGGTCTGCGGTGTACTAGTCAGATTAGTGATCACAAACCACACAAGCCAGGGCACCTCCTCTTTAGAGTGTCCAGGGTCTTGGCGAGGCGTGGTCCTGCCAAGCAAGTGGCTCCGCAGTGCAACTCCCACTGAGGGTGGTCTGCAATTCTCCGGTTCGAAGGATGGACAGCGCTATGTGCGACGAACTTTACCCCTTCTTCTGCTGAAAGCACAGGCAAGCCCACTTCGTGCATAATTTCGTGTTTGACATCTCTGCATTGTTCATGATTCCCCTTTTGACTGAGGCTCAGACTCCAAAGCAATCATGGTGTTCGTCTCAAGTTCTGAAAGCGAAAGTGACCATGTCGTGGTCTGCGCCATATGCAGCCGGGCAACCCGAACAGTCTGCTCATCCTCACGAGTAATGCGAGTTCTACAGAGTCCTACCAAGCCTTCTATGGTAGTTGTACCAGTGTCACTACTGCACCAATGAAACCTTCTGACATGCCAAGATGATGTTCCAACTTGGCTTTCTTTTTGATCCTTGAAGCCTAGCACTTACCTAAACTCAACTCTGCCTCCCTCTGTCTTCAGTACACTTCTGCTGATCTCGTTCTGTCGAGTCCACGCGAAATCGGGTGGCGACGGTACCAAGATCGTTCACTCTCGAATCACATTGATGCACGGGACGCTCTCGCCTATTCTGCCCAACAAGATCGAACTCACCCACGAATCTACCGTCGTCAGAGGTCCCCATCGAGATGAGATCATGTGCCTGACCCCTGGATAGACTGCGAGGTTTGCATGTCGCTCACTGCTTCAAGTGGGAATCTATATGTCCAGGCTTTCTAAACGCACCTCTACGCGTCGGAGATGTTCAGAAAATAGCAAAGGGCGTGCAACCCTCCTTCAGGTCCCATCCATGACTAGAGGGGAGACAGGCGCTGTCACTTGAAAAGTAGGTATGTGTTCCATAAAGCTCATATATCGTTGGCTGGTGAAATAACTCGAGACGATGCTGCGCTCCCTTGGCTTCACTTTTGGCTGGGCAATGACAGTCGGAGGGACCTCCTTATCAGTATCATGGTTTGGACGAAAGGAGACTTTGACATGTCTGATCATGATGTATTGCATCAAAAGTATAACCTCTCAGGCAAATACAATCATTGGCATTTTGGTTGCGTTTGCACACGTCATTGTGTAGAGTGTTCATCATTTGTATGCCATTACAGCCTGAGCCCACGAAGTTGGATCGACGTCCACTGATCCGCAAAAATAGTTCGCATCAAAAGGGGATTGGTCGAGTGAAACGAAATCCTCAAAGTGCCTAATGGTCCAAATGAATCATGCCAAGAATACAGCTTGCTCACTGCAGATAGTTCAGTTTGGATGACAGTACATTCAAAGGACACAGATAGACCATAAAGTAGTCCCACGAGATCTGTACTTATGGTGAGGATGCAACGAGATAAATTATCACTATAAATGCATGGATTAGTTTAAATATCGGTGTGCATGGACCACAAGTATGCACCCAAAAAGAAAGCGTTAGGCACCTACATGCACGTAGAGGATCCGCTGATCGATTGGTAAACTGTTCCATGGAATACTCCTCATCGTGTCGTGCAATGCAAATGCTACCTGGGCATGATCCAGATGACCGGACTCACCCACCAGATGATGCTAGAATCTCAACGTAATCTCATGAGTATACCCATCATCCACAGCCCACATTGTCCCAATGACTGAGCGGAACCCAGCAAACTGCATCACTGCAGCGAGATGAATGATTTCATCCGGACTCTCCTCGTCACCGACAGTTGTATGACGGGCGGAAAGGTATGCAAACTTGGCATGCTGTAGTTCATATCGCATGATGCATTCGATCTTCAGTAACCCATCCTCCAATGCAAATCCAGACTCGAATGGCTGAGCCCAATTCAGGACCCCATGACATGCCAAGTGGACAAAGCTGTTCTTGATTAGCTCATCTCCAACCTTCTCAATGTTTGCGTCCTGAGCTTCAATACGGGTCAGTGTCGCAACCATCCTGACACGTTGTGATATATCGGATAGCTCTGATTGCACTGAAGGGAATTCCTCCTGTCCCAGAGCCTGTGTCTGACCTACCACTAAAAAGTGATCCTCCACAGGCGAAACCAATGGACACTGCTGTCGAGCGCAAACGAGGGCCATCAGGGTTGGTGTATAGGAGGAAATGTAAAGATCACAGAGGATTGGTTTGTCCTTCCTGTATGAGTCTACAGCATGCAATGGGAGGAGAGAACATTCTGCGGTCGGACATCACCAGATGCATGACTGACGGGGACAGAACTCCTGAAGGACATCTACAATCGGGAAAACAACTGCATCCCAGAGTTCTCGCACAATGACCATGATGTCCCTCGTCCTGTCTATACATCGGATCCCTGGTGTCCCGGAAGGGAGCTTCAATGATAGTTCGAAGAGGCGGGATTTCGCGACAGGAAGAGTGACAGGGATGGGATCCTGGTCAGATAGAAGCACAAGGGCATCGCAGCCATATTGGCTAACATTGATGAGGATGACAGGTCCATCAGCAGCTGCCACACGGAGGTCCGAGAAGAGTGGAGGTTGAAGGAAGCAGGATAGTCCAGGAAGATGGCGAATTTCCGTGATGATGCCCTGCAGCTGAATGTTCAGACAAGATGCACGATCATGCTGCAATCCAGCAGTCTGAGGGGCAGTGAACACACGACAGAGGGAGGACATGACCTCCAGGAACTTGCCAGCCAGTTTCTTGCCTGTATCACCAGATGCTGCGATATTGTGTAGAGGAGAGCGAAGGCGGATTAACTGACTCCAGAAGATGCCACGGCCCTGCTCGGCGAGCTGGATTGCACTGATCATATTTGCACTATGAAGGCATGCAGAAAACGCATCGACTGCTCGAGTTGAAGTCAGGTTTTTGAACAAACTATGATTTTCAGGGAGCGAGGGTAGTGAAACGAGATCGTACGACTAAACCTAAGTACGACGAGGTGGAACGACGACAAGGCCAACTATGACGTTTGGCAACGTTTTACGATGAAGAGGAAAAAGTAAGAGAACACGTGGAATGGTTACCACGGGCAAGGATAAAGGAGATAGTACTAGATGTCCCAACTTAGGCCTGAGGTAAGATCCCAGGTAATGCCCAAGTGAGCTAGACTGGGGGGCAGTCGTAGCATCACCCAGGTATATATACATGTGCCAAGACTATTACTAATACATGACTAATATATCATGAGAGTGATACGATAGATAAGAAAAGGTACACCAATAGCAGAATAGACTCTTATCTATGAAGTCATGGTCTAGACCAGTCACATGATCTGACGTCATAGGAGTCTAGGTCTAGTCACGTGATCGTGAGAAAAGAAAGATAGGGAGAAGTCACGTGACCTGTTGTGACAAAATATAAAGAAGAAAAAGTGTAGACTGCGAATGTAGTGTAGTTAGGTTAAGGGAAACGAGTTCGTAACACTACCCCCTCCTTACGTCTCGACTTCCAGGCGAGAGAAACAGTCGGGAGTTGCAGTAAAATTTTCATACGGCTTAAATAGCGAAGAGAATTCAGCGAAAGTGACACCACGAACACGACGGGGGGCTGAGGAGTGAGAAGATTTGAAATCCCGAATAGCGTCCTGCGCATTTGCCAAGTTGTCCTCGGGTTCCCACGTGCGGTCGGTAACATCCCAGCCTTTCCAGTGAACGAGATATTCCAGCTTTCCACGCTTGAGATGTGAATCCACAATAGAGTCAACCTCGTACTCCACGAGACGGTCCTCGGTGATCACAATGGGATCAGGGCGAATCACGGATTGCCCATCGAGCGGTTCTCTATAGAGCTTAACACGAGATGTGTTGACTACATTGTGTATTTTCATGGAAGCTGGCAAACGCAGTTCAACTGCATTGGGAAGGACGCGGATGATGGGGTAGGGTCCGAGCCACTTGGGGGAGAGCTTCCTGGAGGCATAGGGAAGCATGAGGTTGGATGAGGAAAGCCAGACTTGCTGGCCAACTTGGTAATCGGGATTTGCCGAGTGTGATGTTTCGGCAGATGATTCCATCCTAGTTCGTGTGGCTTCCAAAGCTTCGTGAACTTCTTCATGAGAGCGTGCTAAATCGCGACTGAATGTATGCGAAGTTGCTGGGTTTTCAAAACCCATCCGAGGGGCGTAGTTGTGGGTTACGGCAAAAGGAATGGTGCCGGTTGCTGCCGTGAGCGTGTTGTTATGCTGGAACTGAGCCAGCTTGAGCCATTCAGCCCACTCGGATTGTTTTTTCGCGACATAGAGACGAAGGTATTGTTCTAGGTCTCGATTGACTCGCTCTGTTTGCCCGTCTGTTTGCGGGTGGAAAGCCGTTGAAAGTTTCTGCTTGATCCCGAGCAGTTTACAAAGCTCGCAAGTGAACTCTGAAACGAATTGGGGTCCGCGATCAGAAACTACCGTATTTGGGAGTCCGTGTGTGCACCACACGTTATCTCTAAATAAACGAGCCGTATCTAATGATGAAAATGTTTTTGTACACGGGATAAATACGACTTCCTTGGAAAATCTATCTACAACTACCATAATAGCATTGTGTCCGTTTGAATCTGGTAAGTCCGTAATAAAGTCCACCGAAATGTCCTGCCAGGGGTGTTCGGGGGCTGGGAGAGGAATAAGCTTGCCAGCAGGCTGTTTATTAGATGACTTGGAGGTGGCGCAGCCATGACAATGGTCAATGAACATGTTGACATCTTTGGCGATGTTCTGCCAGTTGTAGTGTCGTTGGATGGAGGCGAGCGTACGAGATCTTCCGGGATGTCCTGCGATCGGAGATTCGTGATAAAGTTTAATAATTTTGGATCTCAGATCCAATGGGACGAATACTTGGTTGCGACTATTTTTGTAGCAACCGAGGGCGGAATCGAGATCATACCCGTAATGATCTTCGTCGAGTTCAAATGAGTGTTCGACGATTTCATCAAAAATCTCGGGGGCGAGAATAGCCTGCTTAGAGGCGAATACTGCGGGGGGAAGCATTGTGACGTTTTTATTGATATCTTCCGCAGCTTCGCCATGGTCGGGACGGTGGGACAATGCATCTGCATGACCATTTGTGGAACCAGGTTTGTACAATATCGTATAATTGTACTCCATGAGGAAAGCGTGCCAACGTGCCTGACGTGGGGAAAGATCCTGGGTTTTTTTCCAGAACTCCAGATTACGATGATCTGTCCAGATTTCGAAGTGATCTCGATCTACGAGATGGTGTCGCCACTCTTTGAGGGCACGAATAATAGCGATCAACTCCTTGTCGTAGATCGGGTAGTTGCATTCG
>JBBPJV010000743.1:0-15666 GCA_038088915.1 Sutorius aff. eximius
ATAAGAGCATGGTGAGACGGACTGGGTTTCCCCCCAGTCTTGTCAACCTGTGCATTACCTGGGCTTAAGGGGGAGCGGCCTCAGCTGCTCTATGCTTCCCCTCCAGTGCTGAGGCTCATACATGACTAGTCCATTCTCTTCCTCATCATTTACACTGTTGCTGGACGTCATACCCAGCCTCCTCTCTATAGATCGTGGTTAGCGTGTCATCAGGTGGCCCTCCAATGCTGTGCGCTTGGGGTTAGGGTTAGAGGTTTGCCTCGCCCTTAATGAGTTCCTCCTTGGGCTCGTTACACTTTATTACACTATTTACTGTACTATAGATCACATGATTGGTTGGTCACTTGACCTGTCATGTGATTCGCATCTTTTTCAGTCATGTGACCTTCTAGGATCACATGATACTCCCTTTGGACATCACATATTTAATCATATCACACAACATTGCTGGGTGTCATAGCCAGTTCTCTTTATTATCCCATCAGGCAGTGGTTGCTGGCAGGCCAAGACCCCAGGTTGGGGTTAGGGATTGAGCCCCTGGACTTAGTTTTGACTTCATCTCAATGGCAAAGACTTGGGAAAGGACCTCAAGTCATTCAACATGAAGAAGGGCAGAATAAAGGAGATAGATGGGGGAGTTAGCATTGACATGGGCAGCCACAGATATGGCAAGGCAGGAGTCTCATATGAGGGTGAGTAGACAGGATGAAAAGGAATCTGAAATGGATTCATCTCAGAACAGGAGGGCAAGGAGAGGTATGTCCATGGATGAGACTCCATCTAGCATTTCAGGTGATGCAAGGCTTTGTGGAGAAAGGGAAGGAGGGCAGGGGCTGTGAGTGCTTAGGTCAGGGAATCCCAGTGAGGAACTATTTAATGAAGAGGAAGAAGTAGAAGTTTTGGTGGGAGTAACACTAATGGTAGAATCAATAGAAGTAATGATAGAGTTAACAGAAGATGCATGGTTCTTGATGGCCATTTGATACATAGTTAAGGCAGTCCAAAGCTTTGATAGGATGGCACTGATGATCAGATAGGGCTCAGTAGGGAAATTAATGATGATAATCCAGAGAAGATCCTGAAATATCATAGTTTACAGTCTTGAAGAAGGTTGGAGGCATGGAAAAGATCTGACTCAGAAATCCAGGAATCTTCTGCAAGGGTGTATCCCTTCCAACAGATCAGGAATTGATGGAATGACAGTGTTCCACAATATTTTATGATCCTCTCAATTTTGTACTCTTTCTCACCTTCTACTAGCTCTGCTGGTGGTTTTGGGAAGTTGAGGTCATGTATTTGATTTTCCAAGTAGGAGGTTAGGAGGGAAGCATGAAACACAAGGTGAATTTTCCATGTTTTGGGTAATGCCATGAGACACTCCCTAGGAGCTGTTGGGATTTATTCACAGGTGTGCAATCATACAGCCACCAATTACTTAATCACTCTTGTACACTTACATTTCACACCTGGGGCAGAACCAAATATGTGAATATAACAAATTGTATATTTATTAGTAAACAGATTGCACCTGAATTATTGTTATGACAGCTCGTGGAACGCCCTGGTAACCTTTTTCGCCTCTCTGTCTTTGTACTAAGCCACATACTCTGTACGCTCAGACTACCTATTTCCTTAGCCCCTATCCTCGGACTATCCAATAGCAGCTCGCTCCTCCCATCCTAAGTGCCTCCGCTGACCCACCTGGGCATGAGGCCTCTACTACATGTTTCCTAACTCTCCATTCCATTCTCGGACAACAGAGTCCCACTGCTTAGTGCATTCCATGTTCCTTTGTCTCGCTTAGATCTGATCGGTCTCCATCCAGGTTCGCCCTGTTTCACCTACATCCCCTTTCCAGGGTTTCCACCAATCAGATAGTACTACCATTGTTTCGGATCACCTTCCACGATATTCTCTAGACTTCCCAAAACCTGGTAGTAGTTGTATATAAGTGCTTACTTAGTATCCCTGTACTCTAGTCTTAGCGTAACTGGAATACTACGCAAGTATCTCAATCCCATTGAAGACCTAGTCCAAACGGAATCTCTTCGAACCCCCTGACCTTCCATCTTAGCATAGTCTAGCAGAATCTCTTGACCACCTTCAACTCTCTGTCTTAGCATAGCCTAGCAGAGTTCCTTTGACCCAGTGTGTGTATACACGGTCACACCCTACTCCACGACCGGACTAGGGCATAACAGTTATCAGATTCATACATGCAGCATATTTTGTCTGAATTTAAGACAGAACAATAGATTTAGTAGAACTAACATATTCTTTCAACAAAGGTTAAATAATTCAGGTAGATTTATTCAAAACAATAACCTAGGATCTGTTATGCTAATATAATAAACAATTTGTTCCAAAAAATATATTACTTTTGTTCCTGTTACATAGTCAATCAATCATGCATAAATTCATTCAGAGTATTATTAATGAACAGATTCTGGCTAGAGTCTGGGTTAACAATTTGTTCATTAATAATACTCTGAATGAATTTATGCATAATTGGTTGACTATGTAATAGGAATAAAAGTAATATTCTTTTTGGAATATGTTGTTTATTATGTTAGTATAATAGATTCTCAGTTATTGTTCTGAATAAATCTACCTGAATTATTCAACCTTTTTTGAAAGAATATGTTAATTCTACTAAGTCTATTGCCCTATCCTAAATCCAGACATAATATGTTGCATGTATGAATCTGATAACTCAGGTTCAATCTGTTTATCAATAAATATACAGTTTGTTGTATTCATGTATTTGGATCTGCCCCAGGTGTCAGTAGCTTAGCTAGTTACCAGGATTGAGATTCTGCATTCCATAGCAATACCCCATACTGACTGGTACCCAGCCATATCCTTCTATAGGAGCAACTGACATCCTCTTCAGCTAGGTCTTAGTACAACCAGTGGTAGCTAGCACTTGAAGATTTGAGCGAAAGGTGCCTTCTGCCTGTGTCGCGGACATCCACAACTGATATATATATATACCTATCTCTTGCTACTAATCAATACGCGGTACTTGAGTCAAAATCATGATCGCAAAACCAATTTGAGCTTTAGTTTTAATCATACGAACGTAAGCGAAGTTCCAACTCCTTGTAACTCCGTATCGCCTGCACCGCAAACGCAGTTGTCAACCCCTTGTTCCCAACCAACATTCCACTCGTCGGGAGCCTGTACATCCACCCCATCGGCCATGACCCGTCTGCCTCCTGCATCCTTGCGAGCCGCTCATAGTCTCGGGTATCACAAAGATCCACGACGGAGGCAGCGTAGACACGCATCGCGAGTGCAAGAGCGTCCCCCTCACCATTGAAGTGCTCTGCGACGCGTTTGGCGAAAAGTTGGCCCATTTGTTGACGGGCGTGAATGGACACGGAAAGCAAGTGAGAGAGGAAGTAGAGGAACACGTCTGCACCATAGTAATACAGGGTTCCGTCCGTGTATGCTCGGTTCTTCAGAACCTCATAGACCCACTCAAAAGTCTCCCGTAGCTCACCACCGCGGCCGTTGGAATAGAAAAACGTGAGCACGTTGACGCAAACACTGGGGTCTAATATATTCCCCAGAAACACCATGAATTGCGCATAATGCACGACATTTCAAAGACGCACCAATTCGCGGACGCGTGACGTCGAAGTATGTCTGAACAATACCATCCTTGTTTCTGAGTGTCAGAATTTCATTCATGATGTCGTTCTTCACTTCTGGAGAAAAGTGGTCTGACACTATACATGCAATAGATGTTGTATCAAGGTCGCAAGGGAACCACGCTGTGGGAACCGGGTTCGCTAGCAGAAACATGTCAGTCATATATTTGAGCGACGGAGAGGCAGTCATACACTTGAAGTAATTGCTGAGCCGTGGAAACTTGATGTAATCAACGAGGTTTGGATTACCCGTAGCTTGAAGAATTAGAAGTTGTCCGAAGTTCTCTTCCAGGACAACCCCCGTATTGGTAACTGATTTCATTTCCTTTGCATGGTCGAATAGGTATTGTCTCCCGTCAGCCACTGGGTTACGCACAAGTGCCCCCAGCTCGCGGGAAACCTCGTCAAACGACGTGAACATGATCCCCTTGAGCCCAAGAGACCGGGCCGATACGACGTTCTCTAACTTGTCGTCCACGAACGCGGTACGGCGAGGGTCGATCCCCGAGGCGTCCAGCACGTGATGGAAATATCCGAGGTTTGGCTTCCGTTCGTGTGCCGCAGCAGATGTAAAGACGTGTTCGAATAGAACCCAGTCTTCAGGCCGACCTTTGAAGCGGAGAACCTCCCAGTCAGGGGCAGATATATTGGACATGGCAAAAAACCGGATGCCACTCTTCTCCTTGAGTTCGTGGAGGAGGGCGACCATCGAAGGGTCGCTCTGAAGGGATTCTTGAGCTACACGGAAAGCAGTGCTAACTTCAGAAGCATCTAGGGCGAATTTTTCAGCGACGAGATCGTATGTGTCTCCTTCACTGAGATTGCCCTTTTCGTACTCGAACCAAATTGAAGAGCGTAAAATGGAGTGCAGGATCTTGGGTGAGATGGAAGTGCCGGTGTCGGCTGACCACGTGAATAAGACGTCGCCGAGGTCGAGGATTACATTATCAATTTGGCGACCATGGGCGGTGACGGGAAGAGACTTTGCTTCCAAGGGAGGGGGGGCTTCGAGGGAGGACATGGAGGTGGGCGACAGAGGGGGAAAGATGGGCGAGGCCTCGACGGATTCAGGGAGAGAATGATCAGGAGAGCTAACCATAACTGAACCTGCGATTGACTCCGAGTCGGAAATTGGGGGAAAGTAGTGGACTGTACAGGACAGGATGGGAGTCCTCTGCTTATATACAAAAAGAAAGGAAGTTGCACTCCATAGTGGGATCCATACCGACTTTTGACCAGGGCCGGTGCGGTGTTGATTACATTTGCCATGTAGCGACAGGTGATGCACTCCGTACTAGTGGCGCGGTAAACCACATTTTACCGCTGATCCGTACCTTGATGAGGGTGACCCGTTTCAGATCGCGAGATGAACAAGGGCTGCGAGCATCCCTCGACGTGCACTCCTCGTTTAAGTCGTCAGAGTATGAGTGGCTGGTGCGTATGAGATCTGTCAGGGTTGTTCACGGGATGCCCCTACTAACCAGAAGCGGAAGGTGCAATATTTCGGGTGTGACATACGCTGGGTATCCGTCAGAAGGGGAGCCACTGCACTGATATTAGAAGACACGGTGACAATGAACCACTCCGCGCGTGTCTTGTTTAGTGCCGGTGTTCCACACATATGCCGGGTCACCTGGCAACCAAACATCAGGACATTGTGCAGAACATACCCGCCCACGGCCCACTTGGGTACCGCATCTGACGGTGCTCGGATTGATATACAGACTGATCCTTTCTCGGAGACTGCCCCAGTGATTCCTACACGGAAACACACGATTCCTCTCGGGTGACTCGGGTGCAACTTGAAACCCCCCCTCTGCGGATCACGGGAGGGGCCCCGGAGACGTTAATTGTCGAGGAGCGAACATGTAAGCCGTATGATAATCCCCAATACATACATCGCATTGGTAATGGCGCACGGTGGCCACGACATTTCCTTGATATTTGGAGAAATGGAGCGTTAGAGTAAGCGTGTCATCTGGCGATCATCAAATTGACCATGGACGATTAACTGGATGATTGATTGGTCAGGGTGGGCTGAAGGTAGAACCTCCAACGGTAGATCTACTACCGGCAGCGCCCACTGCGACGTTCGCCGTCCGAAAGCAACAACCATCATGCTACGAGGCCCCGACAGTGTTTGAGGCGTGGAAAGCTCTGCCCTTCCAAGTACTGCGCCAGGGCGAATCAAGGCGTGGAATGAGCAGAGGGCTCAGCCTATGCATGCGTAGGAAGCAAAGTGGAACCTCCGTTGAACTCGCGGTCCAGATTGGCATCCTGAAGGCAGGATCGGCACCAAAGCTACCGACGCAAGGCAGCACAGGATAAGACTAATTCGACATATTTTTCTCGCACTCATGAACTGTCCAGCCTCCAGGACGACATGTGTGAGGGAGAATACCCCAGTCGGACGCAGGGCTACATGGCAAAACGTTGGATGTCATCCTATTTCTGTGGGAGAGCCACCTTTGAACGGTCACTCCGAAGGTGGTCATGGGCTGCGTTGAAAGCGCCACCGACTTCGGAAGGATCTAGAGCGATCTTTTCAATGGTGAGACTATACTAATAGGTCCCATCTCCGCCGACGTCGCCCCTCTCATCCACGAACCAAATGAAAGAGTGCAGAGTTGGTGGAGGGAAAAGTTCGGGACGAACCAGATGTGCCTATGTTGACTGACCCAATGAATAATACGTCGATGAAATTGAAGAGTACGTTATTGACATGGATTCAAAGTCAGCGGAGGGAAGGGACTCAAAGTTCAGAGGGAGGTCACCGGATGAGATTGGAACGACTCTGGGAGAATGATCCGGAGAGGTGACCACAGCCGAGTGTGACTGTTTGGGCGAGAAGTACTCGGTAGCGAGAAACGGACGGAGGTTCTCCGCCTGTATACGAAGAAGGAAAAAAAAATCATAACGTGTTACATATTTTCACTTTCCAGACCCAAACATTGCGATGAAAAGACATTTGATCGTATCACACAAGTATACTGGCTTTTGGTCCGAGCCAGAAAGAATGTTGATCGCATCTGGCGTATCAGCACGCATTAGGATCCTGATACTTCTGTGACATACCATGCAGTGACGGTTATATATATAACTACCTGGTAACCAAAAATCGGCACGGTAAAAAGAACGTAGGCCAATCACCTATAATATACCTGACTTGGCTGCCGTGCCCAATAATTACTAGTTTCTGTCGTGTGTGGCACTCTGTGGGTCGGAATAAAGGCTCACTCTTTCTCATTTCAGACTAGACCCAATTCCTGCACGGTTTCCTTTTAGGATCCCTGTAACACTGCGATATAAAACCTTCCGACGTCTGCGGATCGCGGATAGATCGTGAAGAGGCCTAATGCTGTTTGTCTGTGAAAAACGGGCCTGAGAGCCGATTGAGATGCCAGATGCCTTCTCTATATGGTGTTGTGGGAGTTGATGGTATCACTGTATTAACGGACGATATAATTTTGCCGCCAGAAAAAAAAGGTCGAAAATGGATATGGTACTCGTACTTACCAACCACTCGTCCCAAATTCCATTTGTCCATGACGATGAAAACTCTTCTCGATGTTGGGGAACAACAACCCGATCTTGATCATAGTACCACACAGAGACTTTTACTTGCCTCCTGGCAGACCCATACACTCGTCGGATTTCCTTTTACCGACATGACCAATAATTGTCACGAAACACCACTCCACCGAGTCCGTGAACCCTGTGTTTCATGCATTGCACCGGACGTTGTCGTCATCCCCGGCGAATTTTACTTTATCCGACCGAAAGTACACCACAGCCGTGTGCGTGAGCTTCTTCGGCTAGTGTATACAGGACGCATTCTTCCCTCTGCCTAGCCCCCGTTAGTCAATTCCAAACATCGAACCCATGAGTTGAATGATACTATCCTCGGATGCATCAGATCCTTCGATATCGACGAATCGGGAGCAACAAGTGACGGTGGAGAGCATACTCTATATATCGAGCCATGCCACCATGCCATTCCAACCGAATTCGAACGAGAAGTCGGGGGCATCGGCCCACTTGATCAGATTGGTAAATCGGGAGTGGATGTTTTTCACTGCGCACCATATCGTACCCCATCGCACATGAGACGATGCGATCGTTCGGACAGACCGATATACCCGATAACGGGTAAACAGATCAAGCGCGCGAAACAGCCAAAGTTCATCGACCCTGGGAGTGAAACGAGAGCAGTGAGCGTATAGTATAAATTGTTTATTTAGAGTGCTTGGTAAGGCCACTCACCGGGCCTGTTTACATTGAGATACGTGTCATCCGACTGGTTCACGCAAGTCGCTCGATCATCATACCGGTCATGGGTGATCGAAAGGTTGATATGAACCAAGTTTGATGCGACGCCGCGCAGGGCTCGGAAGGTGGAGTCTCCGATGGTGGAAGCACCCAGTGTGATCGTGGGTAATAGCCCACAGCGATGGTACTTTCGCTGTCCGAACGCAGTAAGTGTGCATTACCCATGTCATGTCAGTGCGAGCTTGACTAAGCCGAGGAAGCGAGTGGGAGGCTCAGTCTAACTTAGCCATGAGGAGCAAAGCGGAACCTTTACTTTCCTGAAAGTTCGCTGTTTGCGTAACCTACGCATTGGGGGCGAGACGGGCAAACTATCAGCCTAGCCTGTCAACCGTACATGTATACCCCGGAATACAGCTGCCCCAGCCTGACGTGCCCACACCCATGAATGTGATAGTGGTGATGATGTACGGGTGCGCAAAGACAAACCTGGGCATAAAACACGTCAGTGATTGCGTTTCCACGCAATTGTTCACCAGCCCCAGGGCCGTCATGATGCAGCATTATCGCGAGGACCGCGGGATGGTAACGACATGCAGATGGGCACGCAGGCACGAAACTGTCCAGGGTCTGCTGCCATGAAGAACTCCGTAAAAGCCCACACATTAGTTCGCACACAAAGGATGAAGCTCGGGGCGCGAGAAGGACCGAGTGGGATGTTGCCATTCCGTTTGCGTTTACACGCGGGTGGTTCGATCACAGAAAGGCATGACCTGTATTCGTGTCATGACCTACGATCCGCGGAGGGCCGAAACGTGACTGATGACAGGTGTTCGAACCTTTGAGTGCAGAAAGACTGTATAACGAGAGGACCAACAAGTTGCGTGTTGGACTCATTAGGGCCGTACATCCGAAAACACTTTGCCCTTCGCTCGATCCCTTGTTCCTTCTCAAGTTGCTCCTACGGTCAATCTCGCCCATGTTTCCATCTGCGCGCAGCCTCTCACGGGGTAAAACGTGATGCAGCCTTGAGTCTAACCTACAGGCTACATGGGATGACGGTAACACAGCGTCCACCAGTCTCACGAGTTGCGGTCCGTACTGCAGCACCCAAGTGACTCTTTGTTTGTAGTATCTTCCTCAAGCACCCAATGGGATCGATCCTGACAACAAGGCTGCATTATCATGTCATGATGCACACTGTAACGTCTCCTTGATGAAATCCAGTACGCTACATCCTATTACGAAACATAATCGAGGTCAAAGGAAGAGAACGCCACCGAGAGTGGGACAGCCACACCACCCAGTCCCCGCATCTACTACACGCCCCTACATATGTCCTTCTCCTTTCGCACTTCCGGGCTGGTTCTCCAGCATCCGATCAATCTCAATACGAATCTCCCTCAGGTTCGCCTTGAGCGTCTTGGCGTCTTCAAACTTGCGGTGCGCCATCGCTTCACTAACAAATGATTCGAGTAGTGCTTCTTGTTCGAGTAGCGGTTGGAGCGCATGGGCGAGCTCCGAATCTGGGTCCACGAGTGCGGGCATCGCGTCGCGTGAGGACGTTTGCTTCTTTGCTTTGGGGAGCGACTGGATGGGTGTCGTCAGACTGGTACTGGCCCGGTACAGCAAGGAGCGAGAGCTTACCTGGAGAGGAAACATGTTCTTTTGCAAGAACAAATCGGCACGTGTGCGGATCGCGAGTTGGATGCGATCTTGGGAGCTCCCAGGTGTAGATGGGATCTTGCGAATGCGTTTGGAGACGGCGTCGTACGAGGCAAAATCGTCAAGGATACGCTTGCGGGCGGCGGTAGCTTCTCTACTAGGCGGTGAATCCGAACTAGGGAGCATATGTCTGAGCTTCGGGAATGAGCCGTGAGTATAGGCTTACTTGAGCGTCACCAATAGTTCCTGGAACACTGGAATCGCATCCTCGATCTCTTTCTCGAGGTCGATAAACGCCTACAACTTTGGTGAGGGGAGAACAGAATGACGTTGGGGGATACTGTACGTAGTACAACTGGACCAACGGTGGTATACGTGATACCTCCTGATAAAACTGCTCTCGCCTGTGGCCGGCGTGAATGGACATGCATCTTCACAGCAAGCAAAGGCGGTCGGGCGCGAATGACTCACAGGAGGACAGGTTTACAATTCCTACACAAGCGCACCCCTTTCAAAAACTTGTCATCATCTGTCAGGGTCACGTTCTTGTCCTTGTCCTTGCTGCCACCTTTTCCCATGCTTGACCCACTTGACACTCTCTTGACGCCATAATCGACACCTTCGTTTACTTGTTCTATTTGCCGGGTCCTTGAATCTACGATGAATAATATCGAACATGGTTCGGGACGCTGGGGGCGCTTGACAGGGAGGGAACAGATAATTTGTCCGCAAAGACGGCAGTGGTGCTTGCGGTTCGTGAGTGGGTGAAAGGATGCGCTGATTCGGGTTAGGAAGAATAAGGTGGAGGGGATTCGGCATACCTGCACAAGGGACATTTAGACACCACGGCGTCTTGTTTCCAGGGTGCAATGCGTTGCTCGGCAGCTAGACCGGCGTGAGGTGCGAAAGAGAGTGAGAATGCAAGCATACCTCGGATGTCGCCTTTTGAACCCTGGAAGGCGTGTGATTGCATGACACCCTTCCAAACATCGCTCGGGTCCATATTCTTAAAATTTGCTAAATCCAAATCGAAAACGGTAGATTTCCTGCGCTCGACTGGGAGCTTATTTGACTGATTGGAATCGGTAGGTTGCATAGGGAAATGAAGATGGATGAGTTTTTCGAGACGTCTTTCGAGTTTGGTACGTTCGATACGGGTAGCATCGTGTTTGGCCTTGCGGGCTTGTGCGAATTCGTCTGTGCGTGGTCGATATACGCCTTTAGGCTGGAATCCGGGTCTGTAAGGTGTGGGTGATCGAACTGGTGCGGATGGGAGTGAGGATGTCGACAAAGGTGGGGATGCTAGTGAGGAAGGGGAGGAAGTGGATGAAGTGGATGCAGGTGGGGGTTGCGGGAGTGCGGTGAAGGATGTAGGACGGGGTGGGAGGACCGAGGAATTGGACGAGTTGGGAGTGTGGGATGGACTTTGTCTGCTTGGGAGTGATTTGTCATCGGTAATGATGGAGTTGATGGAAGGGACACGACTATGGATTGGAGGAGAGTGGAGAGGAGAGAGGTCGAGCTGGCGGGTTATGGTGGACGAGGAAGAGGACGTTCTAGACTGCGGAGCGGGGGGACGGAGCGGGGAAGAAGGAAGCGCCCGCGCGGGTGACGGGCGTGGCTGCAGACGGCGGAAAGTCGAGGACTTTTTCGGGATAGCAGAGGAGACAGCAGGGAGGGGAACAGAAGAGGAAGACGGGGATGGTGAGTCGAACTGTTTGTGGAATCCGTTGAGGGTAGAGGGGAGGTCAGGGAGTGGATGGTCCGTGTTGGGCTGCACGGGGTCGGGATCGAGGTCGGAGTGGAGCTTCTCTATGAACCAGTCACCGGAGAGTGGACGAGCGGGAAGGGTGTTGGTTGTGCGGGAGTGGCGCTTTGACTGTGGGCATGTGAGATGGAAAATAACAGTGGTTATAATACTCACTCTGTACGCCTGGTAAGGGACGGCGTTGGTGTCCATGGCGAGAACGACGGGCGCTCGAGGCGCAGCGTATATGCGGTCACGTGGTAATCTCTTCCAGGCAAAATCGGCAAAAGGGATAGATTATGTACAAGTCGTGTCCACCATGTATCGGCCAGCGGTGCCCATCCTGACCGCTCAACCCGCCACTGCACTTGCATTCGACCCCGTTTCAGACTCTATCTGGGCCGGAGACAACGCCGGGACAGTCGCCGCACTTCACTCTGTGCATGGCATCCGCGGCGTGTCATTCCCCGTCGGCGGCGCTCTCCCTGTCAAGCAGCTTGCCGTCGCCGACAATCACGTCCGTGCACTCGGCATTGCTGGCCATGGCGTCGGCGCGTGGGCCAAGGGCGGCGTAAACAAGTGGTACTACCGGTGCGCACACCTCATTCACACTCGACCCCCCTCACCCCGCCCAGCCCGTCCCCTGCGACCGTGTCCGCAATATCCCCCGTCCTCTTCTCTTCAAACGTCCTCGCCGCAGCCACCACCGCACCTGACCTCGTCTTGCTCAATGTAATGACAGGCACCGTCCTTCGCCAGGCACCCGTCTCCTCGCACGTTACCCATCTCCACTTCTCACACTCTACCCTCCTCTGTGCATTCGCCGACGGTTACGTGCGCACCCACGATCCTCGCACCGCTACTCGCAGAGAGAGTGGTGACAGCGCCATCCTCGCTCATGCCAGCGGTGTCCAGGACCTCCAGGCAACCGGCAACTTTTTCTTCACCATCGGCTGGAGTTCAAGGTCTCTTACTTCTTCTCCACCATATCTTTCTCGCTCACGTTATCCAGACACGGTCGTGAGTTTCCCGATCCCCTCGTCAAGGTCTACGACTTGCGCAACATGAGACCTCTTCCCCCAATCCCCTTCTCCGACGGTCCTGCATTTATCAACCCGCTCCCAAAGCACACATCTACTCTTGTCGTCACCTCGGCTCAAGGCCTCGTCAACGTCGTTGACGTGTCGAACCCCAACAGTTCCGAGTTCTATCATGTATGTCTTCCACTTTGCCTGCATCCCTCTCTCACCTGTTCCAGCTCGACACTACATCACACATCACATCTGCCGCCGTTTCATACAACGGCTCCTATCTGGCCTTTGGTGACGCAGTAGGCACAATCAATCTCCTCACGGCAGCTGACGAAGCATCCGAGCCTTACTTCAATGGCTTTCAGGGCCAGCCAGTGGAGTGGGCAGACGTTCCAGAATCACTCCCTGATATAGACTGGACAGATTTCACGTATGTTAACATTCTCGCTTCCTCTTCCCATCAGCCGACATACCATCCTCAAGCCCTCTCAATTCCATCGGTATGCCGTATTATACAACCCCCCTCCTTTCCTCTTGGACACCCCGATTCCTCTCTTCAACTAACCCCCCCTACCCGCCACCCGCCAAAATACCACCTCAGATCTTGTCAACGATGAAGATCAACGACAATGTTGCTTATGCTGCTCTCCCGAAAGAGCTCAGAGGGCGCAGAAATCGTGCCGTCGTTTCCAGCATAAAGGACCAAGCCAGGTTCAGAAGCGGAAAAGCGAGACGGGATGACGACGTCGGTCCTCACATTATGCTTTCTAGGACTCAAATTCACCCTCGCCATAGGTCGAGCTGGAGCGTCTCGCACTCGACGATGCTGCAGAAGAGGTTCCCCGCATGTATCGCAAAGTCGAAATCGAGTACTCCAAATTTGGTGTCGAGGACTTTGATTTCGGGTACATACCTTTCCATCCCTGTTTCCTCGCACTTATCCGCTCCCTCAGTTTCTACAACAAAACACAATATAGTGGTTTGGAAACCCACATCCTTAATTCATACACGAACCCAATTGTACAAGTGATGAACTACACTCTTCCGATCAGAAAGCTGGCCAAGTCACATATTACGACCAACTGTCCACGGGAGCACTGCTTGCTATGCGAGCTCGGTTTTATCGCATGCATGCTTGAGGATGCGCACGGTACAAACTGTCAAGCAAGCAACTTCTGCAAGACAGTCGGCGTTCTTGCTCAAGGTAAGATCCCCTTCACTCTCCAAATATCTCAAGTAAGGAGATGCGATAAACACAAGCCCAAAACCAACTCGAGTTGATTGATTACGGTCGTGAACCAACCGAGGTCGATTATGCTCACATGATCCAGTCATTCCATCGTTTCCTCATCGATCACCTCAGTTCGGAAGGCAATTCTTTCCCTCATAACCCCCTGATATTCCAGCACCCTTCCCTGCACTCTGCCTCCGCTGTTTTTCTGGCTGATACTCACCCCAACACGAACCCATTATTCTCGTCCGTAGCAGCCCCTATCACACAATTATTGGGGATCGACGCAAAAAATATGATTGTGTGTCTGAACTGCAAGGCTGTCAGGGAGAAGGAGAACATGACGCATGTCGTTGACATGATTTATCCGAGAAAGGTATGTTCTCCCTTCTACCCCGGGTGATTGCTGATCATCATCAACATCCAGCCGCTTGCGGGTGAATCCGCGCCTCAGGCTTCTTTCGCTGATATTCTCCGCGCATCTCTCATCCGCCAAATGACTCACAAGGCTACGTGTCAGACATGCAAGCAGTTCTCCACGTTTTCTTCCCGCCGCTCGATCTCGAGCGCCGACCTCCCGCCCATATTAGCGATCAACGCAAGCGTATATAATGACGACACTCTAAAATATTGGATGGATGCGAGAACTGGGAGGTTCTTGACTCCGACCGTGGAAGTGAAGGGAGAGGTGGAGGGGGTCGATGACCCTGAGGGTGTCAATTATGAACTTCGGGTATGTATATGCGCTCGTTCGTGCACCAAGTACCTATGATCGAATCCATCGTGTCCAGGCTATCGTTTGTCAGATCATGACAAAGGCAAAACACTCGCACTTGGTTGCGATCGTGAGGGGCAAGTCATACCGAGTGCTCTTCTCTCATGGTCTCTCAGATCATTCTAGTACCCGAAGCGGAAAATCAGCTGCACCTCAAGAGTCCTTGGTTCTTGTTCAACGACTTTGTGGTCCGCAACATTTCGGAGGACGACGCGTTGAGTTTCCCGAGTACTTGGAAGGTGTGTGCGACCTGGCGTATTTCGTTTCATGTTTCTTTACACGAAAGGCCAGGTTCCCGCTGTATTGTACCTCGAACGTGAGGATGTGCGCTCTCAGCTTGACTTTGTTAGTCTCCCAGATGGGCTCGATCCTTCGATACTAAGCCGTGATACGTCTATATCAGTGTAAGTACTGAACTGTGCACCATCGTCTGCTGAACTGCATGTGATACAGCAACCGAGACAAGAGCTTGATTAAACACGAATGTTTACGCTTCGAGGAGCTGCCCAAACCCGGGACGTTGGTTGCGATCGATGCCGAGTTTGTGTCTATGCAACAGGTAGATTCGCATTGCATTCGACTCGCTCATTCGCTCATACGTTATTAATCCTACAGGAAGAAACAGAGTTCAGATCCGACGGTACGAACCGAGTCATCCGCCCTGCTCGCCTCAGTCTTGCACGTGTGTCGGTCCTACGAGGAGATGGTCCGAAAGAAGGTATTCCGTTCATCGATGACCATATTCATACGAGCGAGGTTATCGTCGACTATCTCACCGAGTTTTCGGGCATCAAATGTACGTTCCCTTTTTTGTCTCCCCTCGTCGCTGACATTTTCTCCGCAGTCGGAGATTTGGATCCACACCTGTCGAGGTACACGTTGACGCCGCTGAAACTCGTGTACAAGAAGCTACGGTTGCTCGTTGACCGAGGATGCATATTCATCGGCCACGGCCTCTCCAAGGATTTCCGGATCATCAGTCCGTCTTCTGCGCATCCGTGACGTTCCCATTCTCACACCAGATTGCGCAGACATTTTTGTCCCACCCGAGCAGGTGATCGACACGGTCGACCTCTATTTTCTGCGCAACCGCCAACGACGTCTCTCCCTCCGTTTTGTGTCGTGGTTCATCCTCAGAGAGACCATCCAGATGGACACGCACGACTCGATCGAGGACGCGCGATCTGCGCTGAGGTTGTACAAGGCCTATCACGAATTTGAAGAGCGGGGTGTGTTTGACGAAAAGTTGGAGGAGTTGTACCGTGCTGGGAAGCAACACGTGCGTGTTCCCTATG
>JBBPJV010000744.1:0-15662 GCA_038088915.1 Sutorius aff. eximius
ATACGGACGGCGCGATCCACGCCTGCAGCTTCAATCTGCCAAGCCTCCAAGCGATGCTTCTTGACGTTGGGCTCGAAAGTAAGGATATCCTCGTCTTCCTCGAGAATCAAATTGTCAAGGTGGCGTGCGTCGTAGGGGGACATTTCCGGTACTGCTGACATGGCCAGCATGCCGTTCAATCGGGACGCGAAAGAAGGACGACGACTGTCGAGCGCTGCAAAGGACGAAGCACGGGACGACGGCAGTGAACTCGGGGGGGATGTAACGAGTTCGGGGGTAGCCTCCCCCGAACTGAGAGGGCCGAGTGGCAAGGCCGAGATTGGAGGGGAGGGAATAGCTGAACCCGGACCGTGTAGACGGTACGCATCAGCAAAGAAGAGAATGCTCTCTTCGAACCTTTGGACCTCGCCATCCATCTCGTGGGGCTTGATTTCCGGCTTGAACTGCGCAAGGTTGTCGACAGCGCGCTTGCCATGGGTGGCGGAGATCACGTAGGCCGGGTCCTGCCTGATGTCTTTTGCGACCTGGCCCCATGCGGCTTCGACGGCAGCGATGGAATCGGTGAGGGTCCCATCCTATGAACACAGTGAAGGAATTACAATTTGGAGGTGTTAATAGGGTGTACACGTACCATGTCAAATAGAACAGCGTCGGCATAGAAAGTATGGACGTTCGGACTCATGACGGACGCACGGAAGGGGTGTCGAAATAGGAATTCGAACCTCGTCTGTCTGGCACGGTGACCGTAGTGACAGTGCTACCCGTTTATATAAGTACGGGTTGCTGTGTCCATGCATTATCGCTCTTCCTGCAACCTGACGTCAAGGGTTTGAAGGTTTTTAGCCGAGGATGTGGAGCTCTTTCAAAAGAGAACCTTGGAAGGTAACGAGGTCGAGTGCGATGATTTGATAAAAGCTCCACCTGTGCGAACTATATTTGTCCCCAGATGGAAGAAGCACAATAAATTTCTCTCGAAGGAGCACTCGAGGCAGAATAATCCTGAGAGGTGATGGAACGAGGATGTGCAACTATAACGGCCGGTGTCAGTTTTCCATATGTCCAGTGAGCGATTAAGCGCTCGCCCAAGTTGTCCTTGAAAGAAGACGTTTCACCTGAGCCTTGCCCCAAAGAGGCAACTCCTCAAGATCGTTAAACTCGTTCACGACCATTTCCGCTTCTGCCCACTTCCAGGGTGCTCGCCACCGCCGCAGTGGAGCAAGCGTGTGAGGCTAGCACTCCAAGGAAGTTTTGAAGTGGTGTCTCACAAGCCCAAAACGTCCCTTTTGGCCCTTTCTTGACAAGTCTTTCACGTGCATCTATCTTTATCTTTCTCGGGCTCTAGCATTTGGCATGCGCTACTTGTGCTCTTCACCTTCGCGCTCCCCTCCGACGTCATATGACATACCGAGTGTGGCGCATGCCGACAGACGCACGAAATGGATCTGAAAGGATTCGACGATATTCGGTAATGCTCGCGTCACGTATTGTCATTCGATTCGTTTCATCATTTCGCACCGCGCTGGCGTCATTCGTGCACTTTGATTGCCTAGGGCACCAGGACAATGGTACAGTATATGTTACGTGGCTAACATCTGAAGGAGCCGCCGGCGTGGTCGCAGATCTGTGGACGCCGTCGCCGTCACTACGAATATGACGAGTAGCCATGGTGCGCCCAGGGTGGGGCGAACACGGAAACACATGCGAGGGACTGTTCGGCCCTCCAAGTCGAACGAACACTACGGCTATTACTCTAAACCTAACCCGGGTCGCCGATATCGCCATCATCGTCATGATTGACGGTGACCCCGCCGCCGTTTGCGACCCGCTTAGCATCCGCACCCAACGACGCGTACGACTTCGGTTTTGATTGGATCATCCCGAGGTCACGGTCTCCATCTGGGTCGCACTTGCCGGTCGGTTGGGGTTGATCTTGAGGATGTTTAGACAACGAATCGGATGATCTCCATGGTCGTTCTCGTTCGATAGGGTCGGTTCGACCACCCTGGATCCAGGGTGGCTCAGACGCCCGACCGGCCACAGCAAAGCGGTCGCCTCCATCTGAAGCAGATAAGCGTTGAGAGAGGGAATGCCATCAAAGGTCCGTCGACGAGCGCTCCACACTGACGGTGGCCATGCCCCCGCTGACCACACGCGGGCTTCTAACGGGGTGGTGACAGGTGGTGGCTCAGCCAGCAAAGCAGATGCCTGTTATATATCAATGGTGGGTTATGAATCACGAATCCCAATCGGTTGACCGGGGTGCGTGGGTGATGATCGATACGCCTTGATCCCGGACGACGGCGCTCTGATAACGCGTAGGACTTTATCTGATCGCGTCCATACGCGGTTGTCTACGAACGTGCGAATGCCATGGATTGTGAACTTTTTTCCATGGACCCCTCGCGCAGCACGTGGTTTCTTCGAGCAACCACGTTTAGACGTTGGACGTGGCAAGAATGCTGTTCTGCGTCGTTGTCGCTCCCAAACGCTGTTCCCTCGGGCCGCGGAGTCTTTTTTTTTTTTTGCCAAGCTCACCCTCAGCATGACGCACGCTAAACGGTCGTATCAAAAAGGCAGTTTACAACGCTTCACCTTGATGGTAGGCTGGAGGCCAATCACTTTATAAAAGCGTTCGGTCACGCATGCACGGGTTGACAGACACCTGCAGTGAGACGCGGTCAGGATTGGAACGCGCGAGGTACTTGCTGACCGCGGTGTGCAAACGGAATGCGTCCATCTTTTCCCGTCGGGGTATAGCCTAGGACCGAACTGATCGGATCACCGGCCGACATTCATTTCTTCACCAACAATGGACGCCTCACCAGTTTCCATATGACGACCGCGATGTATATCGTCTGATTATCTGGCAGTGCTTCTCAGCCGCCGTCACGCCAGTCGCCAACGACCAAACCCACCGCCCGACCTATACATGGTGAAATGAAACCCGCCCAGGTTGTCTTGGATACCGTCGCCGAAACTCGGACCTCGAGACGAGTGAATCAATGAGATTGACATTACGATGGTGCTATGATAGTCGTTCAAGAGTACTCGTAGTGTTTTGATCGAGTGTTTATCATAGTGGTGCATGTTCCTCTTACCTGCATAAAGAGAGACCTACTTGCGGCGTGAGAACACCTTGTATAGCGATAGAACAAGAACACAAAAACAAATAGAGAGAAAGAAAGGAGGAAAGACACGCGAACCAAAGTATGTGCATGGCCAGCCAAGATACCAAACAAGTAGGGGAGACCAAGGAAAAGAAATAATGTTAAAGACTGGAGTGCTTCGGACATAATCATCGTGATGTTGTCCGTTCAAAAAAGGGGGAAAAAGTCCACAATTGAAACATGCAATGCGGGATATAATGCACAAAGGCAATGCGGGGAGGCACAAAGGCAGTATACACCTTGGGATTCTAAACAAGTCTGTTAGCGCGAAGACTGGTTGCCGGGATGTTTCGATACATACTTGGAGGATGATAGGTGGGGCAATGTACAACATCGGTCGGCGATCAGCCGAATATTTCTGTGACGGTGCGTCGGCGTTCCCGCCTTTGGGATGGGAATGCAATTGTCTTGGGTTGAGGATTGCCAGCTGCGGTCTCACGCTCCTCGATGGAAGCCTCAAGCGACATGCGCGCTGCACGGACGCCGAGGGTTCGCCGACGAGTATCCCTCTCAGTTTCCGAACCAGAGAGTGGCGTGCGGATCTGGTTGACACCAGAGGTATCCTCGTCCGAAGTCGTGCCCACACGTCGTCGAGCCTCATCGCGGCTCTGATGTTGCTGGAGCGTGGATACTGATACCTCCGATGGTCGGGAAAAGGTTACAGAAGAACGCACAGAATCGCGGGAGTCTGTACGTTCCATAGGAAACACAGATGTCTCGGGGGAGGCGGACGCTGTATGTGTTGATATTGCTGTTGTGGGGTTGGGCGTAGATAAAGAGAAGGGCGGATTAGGATTGCGAACAGTCGTTACGGAAGCCGAGGAGACATTGCGACGATTGCCTTTCTCAGTTGTAGTGTTGGATCTTTGAAGCAGGGATTCGGAAGGGAGAGTTGGGAGGGGAGGCGGAGTAGAGTACGCGGCTGGTTTCGACCTTTCGACTAGGGGGTACCGAGATGCGGGGGTTGGAGAGGGTTCATAGTCCGCTGACAGATCAAGGACGTTAGTCGGCGTATTGTGAGTCCCCAACCCGTTCATGGTCATACGTTGCTCGCGGTGCTCACGAGGCGCGAATAAACGCCGAGTAGTTGGAGGTGGGTTCAACCCGCTTCTGGAGGAAGTTGATCGATCTTGATCGCTGTCCTTGTCTCGTGAGGATGGAGGGCGGGCAAGACTAAGGTCGCTACGAGTAGAGACCCTACGAGAGAGATTAGCCCCACCACCGGAGATCATTGGCTCCCAGCTTAGTCGCGATTCGGTGCTTCGTCTACCATCTTGACTCTTGCTGCTGTTGCCCCTCTCCAGGGCCGAATCGGATGGGGGCCTCCTCGTCATTTCATCATCCAAGCTTATCGACCTCAAGTGGGCAGATTCAGATGCTCCAGCCTCCCTCAACAACTTTCCAACACCGAGAATGAATCCAGTGAGCGAGCGCACCACATCATCGCTCTCTCGCAAGCTCTCCCGGAAGTCGGAGCCAACATCTCTCCATATTTGTGCGGGATGATTGGGACCGTCCCCTTCATAGTAGTCGTCATCTACTTCGATGGCAATTTGCTGTTGAACAGCGTTGCCAGTCGCAGCCCTCAAAACCCTGTTGAGCCTCTCCGACGAACGTATGATGGCGCCCGAGTGCTCGAGTACATCGCGAACCGTTTGTGACTGGGCTGGAAGTCGGGAGACCTGTGCTTGGAACATCGAGAGTGATTCTAGCATGAGACGGGTGTGTTCGGCATTCTGAGAATTGCTGGCCAGCCAACCATTACCGCTTGGAGTTACGCTAGTATAATGACGGGAGGAAGTGCTTGCCCGTGGCATGTCTGGGTCACCAGGGGTTTGGGGTAAGGAAGGAGGGCGTGTAGCCGGTGAATGCCGAGACTCTGGTCTGTCCGAAAGGTCGTACGTCGTTCTCCTGGACCGCAATGAATACCCCCCGTTCCTAGAACCGTGGTCTCCCCCATGTGAAAGGTCTGCCATCGATGTGGCGGGTCGAGATGAGGCACCACGTCTCGTGTCACGATCCAAGACCAAGGCAGCTGGAGCCCGAGGCGGATCTGACTGCAGGTGGGGACGAGGGCCAGTCGCTTCGCCTACACGTGCGCTGGATCCACTCGTTCGACTCCTATCATCGGCATCGGATCGCCGCTGCTTTTCCCCGTCCTCCCAATCTGCTATACGACCAGCACTCGGGCTGACCACGCTTGAGCGTGCGACGCGCTGGGACACGTTCACATCCCGTCCGTCAACAAAGATGTCCTCGTTCAGCGGTGCACCCTGTCTCCCACTCCCGCGCATGACGATCCCTGCCGCGCGCAAGCTCTCACCTGCAAGCCTCCCCGTTGCGCCAACGCCACCATTCAGTGCACTTTCCGCACTTCCTCCTCGCTGAGACTGTCTTCGCCCACCATCTGGAGCATTCCCTGATAGGTCATCGGAAAGCCAGCGAGTCTGATGGCGCCGCGTCAGATCCCTCACAGTAGAAACACGGGTAGACCGAGCTCCACGAGGAGAATACTGCATCCTGTTTGTTGTGCTGGGAGATATGTGCGCTGCAGTGCCTGTCGAATGGTCGTCTTCGTAACCATCATCTCGGAAAGTTGATCGATGTGGAGTCATTGGCTCGATCGAAGTCTGAGGGAAATGGATTTTAGCAGACTGCGCAACAAACTCAATCATGCCACCAACCCGTCCATCCAAGCTCCGTCGTTCTCTATCTCTAAATTCCCTTGGAAGGGGTTGCCGTGACCTCTTGGTTCCTGTGGGGCTCCTCCTGGAGGAAGCTACCGCGGCCAGCGCTACTTCAGTAACATCATGGTCATTTCTATTGTATCTCTCGTTCTCCATACCCTGTACGGAGATAGCACCCGCCATAGACACTCGCTTACGGGGAGTGCGTGACGGGCCGGGGGACGCCTGACGCGTCTTCTCGGGTGACGAGGGTGCAGATATAAGCCTTTGTCGCTGCCGAGAACCTGATACAGACGGCGGTGTCGACGAACGCTCAGGAGACGATGAACGGTAAGAATTGGAGTTGGATTCAGAGCGGGAAGGAGTTGGCGCACGTAGACTTTCTCGCTCGGTCTCAGATCCCGAGAGGGTATCATTGTGTTGCACCTGTGGTGCAGACTGCGAGTGTGAATGGGACGAGAGACGAGAAGAAGATGTCGTGGAGGCGGAAGAGGATGCAGGATTAGGTGAGCGAGAAGTATGGGCCGGCGGTGGGGTGTTGAGGCGGGAGGAGAGTTTGTCTAATGCCTACCCGTTATACGCCAGCAAGAGTATTTGAAGAGCATATATGCGTCAAGGAAGCGAGTTGGAATACCCGTAGTCCCAAGGGTTTCCAAGAACGTACCGCAACACGTGGAGTGGAACAAGGGCATGGAATGAGCATACATTGAGGGGGAAGCGCAGCATACTCACCATGCGGTTGCGATGAGCAAGATTCCTGACCCGCTGGAGGGCTGCGATATTCTCGCTTGGGCTCTTAACCCCAAGTCTCCGGTCAAGCCTGGCGGTATTGTCTTCCTCACCCGCATAGTCGTTTTCGTCATCTTCGTCATCAGAGGTGGGTCTTGAAGTCTTGGACATGGCCATGGAATTGTCATACGTTTCTGTAGGAATCATTGCGCTTGGGGAACCTGAATACGAAACCGGACGCTGTCTGATACTCCCCGAGTTCGCGCTCCTGTTGTCGCCGGTTGAACCGCTGCCGGTCGAGTTGGTTGCTGGAGGAGATGGTAACCCAGAAGGAGAAACAGAACCGGGGCTCCCCGGAGGATCAGGAAGATCCGGGATATTGGTTTCCTTGAGATCTTTGGGTGGTAACGATCCTAGGAATATTGCGGACAAAGGACGCCTCGAGGAAGCAACGAACGAACGCGGCGGCATCAGAGTGAGCGCAGCAGGTCATCAACCACGGCGCGCGCGAAAGAAAAGGTCGTCGTTGTCGTCGTGTACGGCGAGCAAGAGGTTGAGACGACGACGAGCTGAACGCCGGGTAAACAGCAGATGAGGGAAGGACAGTACCGTGGGAATCCCACGGCCCTCCTCGGCGCAGGCTGTAGCTAGACCTCTCCGAATTCCGACTCCGAACATAAGTTGCCAAACAGCGTCGTTGAGGACCGCACGGGTATAATTAGTAGGCAACAACAAACCACAGCCTTTGGTGGGCTAGGGGGAGATGCTTCTCGATCTGGAAACCTGCTAGATGCACACCAAGCCATGTCCCTACCTTTATGAAGGAGTATTACTTTTGCAGGAACTACCCCTATGTCACCAACTAACGCGGTCTTTGGAGAAGCTGGCTTGCCATTCCCGTCCTCGAGCCGTGTCCAGCACCCAGCAAGGATTGTCACTCGGCGAGCAACACTGTCAGGGCTCGCCTGACACAATAAAGATAATCCCACCCGGAAGTATCAGGTTAACTCCACTTGTCATGATTGCCAATTGCAATTTACATTCTCGGGCGGCGGCGTAATCCGACGAGAGCTTTTGGAACCATCTCATCTGGTTTATGCCACGAGTCAGGGTAGAGGGCGTATAACCGAGTGTCCACATCGCCACAACCCTTGACATCATCGACACACGCCCTGCACGCATCATGCACCGGTGGCACGCAATCACCCCTCCGATGCTTGGCTGCCCACAAAACCCACACCATGTCATGCGCTCATTGCTCGAGTATCTATCGATAGGGACCCATTATGGGCGCATAAACAATCCTAGCTACAATACAACCAGTCCTAGTACAAGTAAGCATCGTCCGTCCCGAATACCCCCATATCAGTTAGTCGATCAATAACATAAACATGCCGTCCAAGCGGTCAATAACCAAATACGATGGAGGGTGGACTTATAGCGCTCGCAAGCAAAGGCATCATGAGTCGTAAAGCGTGGGTCAGTAAACAGGGTATAACTGGGCATCGAAGGAGGGCGATGCTGACTCCAACGCGAACAACCAGGCATGCCGGCATCCGGATCCGTCCGAGCACGAGCACACGCGTTCGCCTACAATGAGAACACCATGACCGAGCATGCCAGCACGAGGGCCATCCCACACAACGTCCAGGGTCGGGACCGCTCCGCGCTATGCCACAAATGAAGACATCAGCCTCAGTTCCGTCGATGACATCACCGGATGGAAGAATGAAACGATCGTGTCCGGGATGTCAGGCCCACGTCGCTGACGTGGCACCTTCTGGACGGAGATGAAGAGGAACGTACCTGCTGGATGATGATGACGACGGCTGGTTCGTTATCTTGACGGTCATGACGGCGACGAGCCCATCGATGGCGTTCGCGCCGTCGACGCCGACAGTCTGGTAGTGGTTGATCCCAACGCTGGTGTTCTGGAGCAGCCCAGAGACGTATTGGACGGAGGTATGGTAGGTATATCCATTGAATGACGTCGAGCCCGAGTACGTACTCGCGTTCGTGAGCTTGGAGGTGGGAACAATGTTGGATTGGGCGGTGGCGTTGCCGATCAGCCAGTCGCGCCCGAGGTTGTAACTATCACAGCATGTCAGTAAACGCCTTTGCACGACGCGCGTAGACCTACCCATTGACGACGATGTTGTGTGAATCTGTGAGTGATAATCAGTCGTCTGTGAGAGCGCTCAAAGGCGTGCCAAGGAACATACACGCGATGGGCATCTCGTACGAAACCGCCATAAATATTGCGCCACTACCTGCATCAGGCCCATTCTGGATCCAGTAACGAATGTGATTGCCGCCCTCGATCGTCTCTTCGCAAGTGCCAAGTTGGACGTTGCTATAGTCCCATCGGATGACGGCCGTCTGATTGACTGTCGACCGGAACACGTCAGCAACGCGATGACCCAGGCAAAACGGAAGACACACCGTATCCGTTCCCGTCCCCAAGATTTGCGCCTTGATTATCCCCGGAATGCTGGCCCAGGCATTCAGTCGAAAAGCCAAGCGACCTAGACAGGTTGAGGGAAGACCTCTGACGGACCACGACGACATACTGACTGGTAATAATTGATTAAACCTCCGTTGCTCACGGTGCTCTGGAGCACTTGTGAGTCCGAGTAGGCAGATATGATGGTATTGATAGGCTCGCCGAGTCCCGGAGGGTATGTATTCTGCACTTGCTGCGATAGCAAAAAAAGATGAGATGACATCACGCGTGCGATGAGGCCACGCACCGTTAGCATGCTGCCACCCCCGTTCAATGGGTTATAGTACCCGTTGTTCGTCCCGCGCTTCTGGGGAGGTGCTGGGGGCCTGAGTGCCGAGACGAGAAACGGCATGGAGAGGGTCGCGACTAGGCAAGACAACAAGGGCAAGGATCTAGGGTAAAGAGGGACCATCCTGTGCGGCTAGGTGAGTGTCGTAGGGCTGGCCTGCGAGAAGGAAGCAGAATCAATCCGCTGTGTATTTAAAGAAGGAGGGAATGAGGGAAAAGAACGCTGTAAACGACCGGCTCGCGAGGAAGGAGAGTCAAAAAAAGGTCGAGATGACCCGATCCTACCGTCATCATCATTCTGTGGTGGTATGTACCCTTTTATATAACTCCGAAACAACACAAGGCCGGGCGCGTAGATCTCTCGAAACAGTTATTGTCCGTCCGGAAACCTTGTTCTACCTAACTAAGTAGGGTAGACATGTGTCACAGTTTCGGTCAGTCGGGAGACACCACTCCGAGGTGAACAGAATTAGCACAGCACTCGTCAGGAGTGGCCTAGAACGTGCATAGCGCACGATCCTCACGTTGTCTGGGCATGTCGCACCTGCCCAGACCTCGCCCTTTCAGGATCTTCTCTCCCTCGCGGACGCTTTATAGCTGGCTAATCGCACTGGGACATACGAGCCATCCTGCTCCACTCTCGGGGGCGAACTTAATCAACCCTCATTAGTTTTCGTATATCCCCCCTTTCCGTCCGCTGTAGGCAGATTACTTACAGAGGACCGAAAGGAGGCATGGTCGGCCAACCTGCTGACTTGACAATTCAGTCCCTCGGCTCACACGATGTGCGCTCTCGACGGTCCACGGTCTTACCACAACGGTTCGACCCTGCAAAGCCCCACTGGCAGGACGCACGTCATGCGACTATCGATAGGTAAGCGTTCAATTTACTCACGACAAATCAAGTTAATCTACATGACTGTATTACGAGCGACGACTTCGAGGATACCCTCGGGTATACAACAAGTTGTGCCTAGGGACTAATACAAGCTACATTCAATCAATAATTGTCCTTCAAGTGTTTGTCGTGGTGCTCGTGAGCTACATGCATGCATCAGGGATGAAAGTTCTGCGCTTGTACTGATTACCTACCGTGTTTCTTGGCTTTAGCACGGTCGATGGCATCGAGACCCTTGGTTTCGATTATGCGGTCGATAAAAGCACCACTTGCAGCCGCCCTGATCGCGCTTATTAGTCGTTGTATCCTAAGAATGGCAAGTTGGACGTACAAGATTTCCTTGGCCATGGCATGAGAGGCAGGCTTGCCATTCTTCTCGCAGTGCTTATTGTATGCTTTCATGGCCTACAGAACGATCAGCATGTGTCGTCTCAAAGAAAGTAGCACGGACCTCATAAGAGGCAGCAGCAGCAATCAACTCATGGGAGAGTTTGGCCTGGTGGGGCGCATTCATAACCTTGGGAACGAGACTCGTCAGCGACCGTTTCACACGCATCATGTAGATCGATCCTACTTGATCGTACGCTTCCTTGGCCATCGTGAAGAGTGTCGTTCGCAGGATTCGGCGAGAGTGGAGAGGTGAGTTGGAGTAAGTGTCGAGATAAAGATCAGTGCATTGTTGAGGGATCTTTTATAGTATACTCGGATCAGTCCGAGAACACATGTCATTCAGTATGGCAACCGGGGTACCGGTTGGATATGTGCCGGTTTGGACCAGTGCTGTTTCGCCGCGACAGTGTCAAGGACCGCTCGTATCCAGACCAAGGGTTGCGCGTGTGTCTTGCTCCATCGGTGCACTGACACACGACATACGGGACGGGAATGATTGATGATAGGTTGATCCACATCTCATGGACTTGTCCAGCTGGGGTAAATGTGTTTTGATCCGATATTGTGTACAAATAGCAACTTCATTGTCAATTTCTATTTATCTTAAACAAACATCCGTGAGTACTATTCAATCCAAAAGACCCCCTCTGTCGCCGACTCTCGTAAATCCGTATCCATTGCAGTTATCATAATGTCGTGTGCATTCCCTTGAGCACCGGCCAACTGAGAGGTGATAGGCGGGGAGGTGGTGGCTTGATGCAATCCTCGCATCGCATTCGTGTCTGCCGATGAGATCTTTGCTCTCAAGCGGGGTATTCACATTCTAAAAGGCTGACGTTGGACCACGGCGTTGGGTTTCCGCACACAGCCTTGCTGCGCCTCTCACCCGGCAATGTGCGCTGTCGTCCCTGTCTCCCCAAAGTTCCCATGGAAAAGTCAATTCGAAGTTGGATGAAATACGTCTCTGCAAGAAGCGTTGTACCGTGCCGGTGATCAGAGTAGTCATCAACTCTGTATATAGCGATGCTCCAGCTCCATGGAATTGGCTTGCCAAGTGTCGATCGGACTGATGAATTCGACGTGATAACAGAAAAGGTGGATGCTACAACGTCACCGTGTTGGTCCCATGGCAAAAAGTCTTCTGATTGGAAGCAAGATAGCCGAAGGTCAGGCACGGTATCGCATCGAGTCACCCCGGTTAGCTTGCCAGGTACCGAAGGTGCATCTCGAGCCGTTGAGACACGTACTACCTGGCGTTATCTTTGGGGGTGGTCAAGCAGAGCATTCGACCACCACCCTCCAACGCTACGGTAGTAGACAGAGGGGAGGAACGGGCAGCCGTTCTGATAGGACGGTGTTCATAGGTCGGACCGTCGGGTGTCCCGATAGGCTTGGCTTGACTCAGCAACCCCACGCAGTAGCTACATTGGGCTGCGGCTGTTCAGGGACGTCCGCAGTGACCGGGAGCTGCGTATCCTCCAGGAGGGACAATCTGGCTCGTTCTAGGGTGTCATTCGTGGTCTTTCTCGATCGTTCTATGCCATAGTTACACGTCGTGTGTGTTTCTTTGGACTTTGCCGCAGCTGGGATGTGATGGGTACCTTTCTCGGGTGGTCGGGGCGGTGCCTTTCCCGCCATCGGGAACACGCGTTCTGAGCTTGAAAAGCTGTGAAAATTGGGCCCTTTATAAGCTGGCCGAGTCAGAACTGCAGCCCATCCCTCTTTCTCTTTCTTACCCCCATCTGCCGACCAGGATCCTTCCTCGAGTCAGTCGTATCCTTCCAATCCCATCCGTGAGTCATTCAGTTCGATCTGCATCTGTTTCATTGTGTTCTACGTGTGCTCTATCCGTCGGCACCGTCACGCGAAACACATTACCGTATCGATTTCTGTCCCTAGACTGAAATCAGCGTGCTGCGTTCTGCGGTCATGTCGCCTTCCGTTTACGATGTTGTGTCGGCCCCAAGGTCGCCCGATCTGTCTCGTCCGTCCCCACAAGGGCATTCACGAACATCATCGGCGCGGCCTTTGGGGTCATGGCCGTCGAAGTGCTCACCGAGTCACATTGAACTCTTGCCGCACGCGGATGCACACAATACCCCATCTGTTGAGAATGAGGCGCTAATATCATCGTCTCATGGTTCCAGACTCGCCAGGCCATCCACGTTGTCGCCTGGCCTTTCAGACCCAATAATCACTCCCCACTCCGCAATTTCAGATCAATATACACCGTACACTCCAGATCAAGATGTCCTTCTCCCGCAGGAACTTCTAAATCAACCGTCGATCTTGCATCGCCCCGGTCAGCCATCCAACCACGGTCATCAGGTTCCATCGTCCTCTGTCCTTGAAAGTTCTACACTTTCAAGCTTGTCTACTCGCCATGCCGCGATAAACAGCCACTCTGCACGTCCACGGACGTCCAACCAGGTCTTTAATAACATCTCGGATCTTGCCGCCCATTATGGGATACCCCAGTTTTTACCAGTTGCACCTCGCACAACCCCACGCAGAACAACAGACTTAGAAGCATTTTCGTCCCATCAGACTGACACCCTATCGTCTTCACCCGATTTCGCAAGTCTTTGCTCCAACTATCTGACCATGCTGTCTCAAAAACCCGGCGATGATGGCGCTGCTGTTGTCCCACCTGATGACACCGCGCCAGTGGCGACTGCCGCAGACGTGACGGACGCTGAAGCTATCCAGTCGCTTATGGACGTGCTGAACGGTTCGTTACATTTTGACGCTTGTTGGGTCGAAATTGACTTACGTTGGACTGTAGCAACGCCCGAGCTTCATATGTCCAACGATCTGAACGAGTATCTGACCTCGCCGATTCTTGACTCGCCTTTTGATGATGACTTACTCACAACGCCTGCTGTCGGGTCTGACATGCGGGCGGATATCATGACAAGTCCTCTTATGGGTGATTTTGGGAATGACTCATTCGACGACTTCCCTTCTTTGTTCGGGATCGACGATGCTATGTATCAGTCGAAGTCATCTGAAAACGAGCAACCCGTCCTCCCCCATCAACCCAACTTCGACAACATGTACCAACTAGAGACTCCCAATACCCCGTTCATCGACTCCCCTTCCTCTCCGTTCCATAGAAAGACGGCGCCTCTTCCCTCGTCCAAGCGGAAATCCTCCGCTACCGGTACTCGCAAGAACCTTGCCCCAGAGTCGCTTGTCCCGGTCGACGCGCCGACACAAGCACGCAAGTATCTTACGCCTTCTGCCACTTCTCGGAAAGAGCTTCCTGCCACCTGGCGCCGCAAGCGGCTACGAACTGCTGGTCCGGGCGAGGAAGAAGACCAACTCGTCGAGGAAGGTCTGGTTCCTACGCTGTCAGAACAGGAGCAGATTGACGCGAAGCGACGCCAAAACACGGTCGCAGCTCGGCGGAGTCGGAAGCGTAAGCTAGAGTACCAACGGGAGTTGGAAGAGAGCGTGGAACGATACAAGCGGGAGAGCGAGGTGTGGAAACAGCGGGCGATGACCTGCCAGGCATTGCTTCGCAGCCACCACATCGATTGCCCAGAGCTCCCCGATCCATGATCTGTTCCCTGCGGTATTGTTGGGTTTCTCTATACCTTGGCTGCCGTGTTCTATGTCATCTTTTTTTTTTTCCCCGATTTCGCAGACGCTTTATGCCAAGTCCCAGCCTGGACGATCAGGCTGTAATCTTCGATGCTTCGTGTACTCCTACCCCTCACCATCTACTTTTCCCCTTCCACTGGCTAGGAGCATCGTCGTAACCCCATTCCCCTGCCTCATGTTCGTGTTTTCTGTCCAACTGCCATAGCCTTCTTGAACGCAAGCTGTCCTCTATCTTTTACTCGATCTGTCATGTGCCTCGTTAGATTGAATACATCAAACAAACGTTGCGACTGTACAATTTTGAATCTGAGTGATGGTCGGTGTGGGCACTGGTTGTATGGCATGGGAAGTTCGAAACTTGCACCTTGAAAGCACACGTTGCCTTTGTTTGGACGTATGGCATTTTACGGTCTTTCGTATAACCTGAGCAGTCGAGTTCTCTAGCTTCCATCCGTCAAAATTCCGCGCGAACCCCGCTCGGCGTTCTCCACCTCTGTTGACCCTGGTCCTACGCCTCGTGGTCGTGGCCCTGCACTTTCCACCACTCGCCCCATGTTTGCCACATCCGCGCGGACGACCGCGTACGAGCGCCTCGAAAACGGGATAGGTCCCGGCCGACAGAGCAAAAAACTACCCTGGAAAAAGATTGCGATCGGATGTGGCGTGCTCCTGGGGCTCGTCTGGTTTTTCGGGCCGCGTAGCGACGCCGTCTCTGCAGGTACGCCCCGTCCCTTCTCTCGACACGACAGCGGCAGGAGGCCGACGAGGGTGCAGATCTCCCAACGCCCGAATTAGACGACGTGTACCCGCCACTAGACAAGACACCCAGCAGCGCGTCGGACGCCGACGCTGCACGGCCCACCACGCCTTCCTCGCACCCCGTGATCCCCACCTCCCCCGAAACGGACCCTGACCGGCTCGGAACGGTCTACTGCACGATGCCCTACAGGCCTGACCTCCCGCTGGTCCAATACGCCCTCATGATCGACGCTGGCTCGACCGGGTCCCGAATCCACATTTACAAATTCAACCACTGCGGACCGTCGCCCGCGTACGAGTACGAAGTGTTCCGGATGATCCAGCCCGGGCTGTCGGACCGCAGTCGGACCGCGGACGAGGCGGCTGCGAGTCTGGACGTGCTACTGGATGAAGCGATGCGCGTCGTGCCGGGTTCGTTGCAAGGGTGTACGCCGCTGGCGGTCAAGGCGACTGCGGGGCTACGGTTGCTCGGGGCTGAGGCGAGCGAGCGGATATTGGAGGCGGTGGAGGCGCGGTTGGGGCGGTATCCGTTTGTGGTTGCTCGGGATGGGGTGGTGATCATGGATGGCAAGGACGAGGGGGTGTATGCCTGGATCACGGTGAATTATTTGATGGGGGCGATGGGTGGGGGCGCG
>JBBPJV010000745.1:0-15645 GCA_038088915.1 Sutorius aff. eximius
AGAGGGCTAGACTATGACGTAATGGTCTAGACCCTATGACATCATAGATACGTAATAGTCCGTAAGCTACTAATGATACGTATGGTCACATGACTAGGTCACGTGCCAGGGACGGGAATGGTAGTCATGTGATGCGGTCATGTGCTATGGTACAGGAAATATGACGAAGTCCAAAGTACGATGTAGTCCGTAAAGCATAGAGAAAGTGTTAACTAGCTAGGCTAACCCTAGACTAGGATAAAGTTAGGTTAACGGGGACGGTATCGTAACACCTTTCCTTCGTGGGCGAGTCATGCTCACCAATACTCTTCTGCTTCATTGCACTCCCAAGTGGGAGGGTGTGGGTTATATGAGGAGCTGGTCTTCTCGAACTGCAAGTACTGTGGATGGT
This sequence comes from Sutorius aff. eximius, assembly GCA_038088915.1. NCBI lineage: Eukaryota > Fungi > Basidiomycota > Agaricomycetes > Boletales > Boletaceae > Sutorius > Sutorius aff. eximius. The sequence goes on from JBBPJV010000745.1 coordinate 392, forward strand.
GTGATTCTCAAATCTTCACTGGTAGAGGTCCTTGGGGTTTCTGTGGCTTGGGACAGTGTCTAGAGATGTGTCCCATTTTGTTGCAATTGAAGCATATGCTGGTAAACCAGCGCTTGTCTTGCACTCTCTGTGCCCTGATTTCCATCAGTGCTCCTCATCCTGGCTGTGTGCCAACAGCTGTGAATCACTGTGGCCGAGGTGCATACCATTGCACTGGTTGAAATCATAATCCTCATTCAAAATGAATACGCTTGAAATGTTCTCCCATTTCAGCATACTTGTTTATTGTCTTGTTGAACTCCAGGTCATCGTCTGCCTGAAGTACTGCAGCATAAATCTTGTAGTTGATCCCCTTCCTTAAAAGGTGGACTGCTGTTTTGTCATTGAGATTGGGATCCTCCTTCAAGAATTGGAACTCATTGAGGAACTCCACCATTTGGCAATTGCCTTGCCTCATCACTTTCAACTTTGCATACTCCATCTCCTTGTAGTCTGTGATCTTGAAGTATTTCTCAATGTCTTTCTTCAACTCATCCCATTCAGGCCATTTGTCTTTCTCCAGACTCTTCCTGATCCTGAGATGCGCAAATGTTGCAGCTTCTCTGTCCATACACATCCATATGGTGGCTGCTTTCTCTTTGTTCATGATGTGGGGGTGCCATTTCTGGGTGGACACCCATAATTCCATGAATAACCACCAGTTCCAAAAGGTGGCTCTTCAGCTGTCCCATTTGCCAGGATCCATGAACTTCTTGTCCAGGTTCTTGGCAGCATCCTCCACCTTAATGGTTTGCGAGATCTTGTCTATCTTGTCCTTAACGTCTTGCCACAAGGTAGACAACATCCCAGCATCTGAAGCTGTTCCAGATAAGTTACCTTGGCATTGTCTCTGTTCTCAGTGCTGTCTTCTGCACTCTTCTCTTGCTTGTTCTTCTGTAGACAGGGTTGCAGCTAGTACAGCAACTGGGCTTCACAACTAGCACCCTTCTCTGTGTTCTTCCATATGATGATACTGTGTCTTGACTTTTCTTCAGCAGTAGTCTTCTGTCAACTTGTTTCTTTCGAAGTCTCTCCTAGCACCGTAATGTTGTGCTGTATATACTGCTTCAAGTAATCTTCCAAGCTTTTCTGGCTTAAAGCTCTAACCTTCCTGTAAATGTCTTCTGATACCATATACACAGTGGTATGACTGCACTTGACCCAGATTGTTGATAGTTTCTCATCTATTCAGACATGGAGGGAACTGGGGTACTGTAGGTTTTTTAACACCTACACACCAATCAACAACAATGCTTGCTGCATTGTGGGAGAGGAGCCACTAATGCACTATGTGGAGAGCAATGTTATCCTTATTGATGGCGGACAACCATATAACAACTGTTCTCTGGGTGTTTGCCTGACACCTGTCTAGTGGTGTGTGTACTACTCCTTGTCCCTGGAGTCTGGAAGCAAGTTCGACCCCATAAAGAGTCTAGCTCAAGTGAAATGAGACCTATCCTAGGCCGAGTGAAATGATGATCCAGGGTGGAACTCTCTAGGCTGGCTATGCTGTCCAGCAGTGGTGTATGAAATGAGGAAACACACAGTCAGGCGATCACAGGCAGGGATGAATGGGGGAGCACTAGATATCTCATGAGATGTGGCCCAGGGTAGATCCCAGATATGCCCAAGTGAGCTAGACTGGGGATTCCAGTCTGCAACATGAGGGGTTTATATACATCACTGGCTACAACATGACTAATGCTATTGCTATACTAGTAGAACAATAGTATTGTAGCAACCATGACAGGTGTCAACCTGAGACATCCCCAATGACAGCTGTCAGTCTGTTGCCGCCTGCAGGCACTAGTTGATTGGTCCAGTGCCTATTGGGCACTTAGCAACAGTGGCTGCAAGTGAACATGGGCAGCCACGCAACAGATGAAACATCCCCAATGTGTTGCTATAGGATTGGCATCTGTGGTTGCATGGCAACCATCCAGGAGATGACAGCTGGTGCTGACAGATCCATGTGGTCACATCAACCAAGGGAATGGGATATGATGGGATTGGCATTGTCATGACTGTTGCTTGACAGGTGGTCATCAAGGTAACTGATGGTGGTTGTCATGGCAATGGTCGCCTGTTTCCCTAGTGACTGGTGATGTGTGATGGTCATCTGAGAAGGGTTTCGAGGAGGTTGTCCTGACATAGGAGTTATGGGATAGGGGCTAATTCGTAAAGTGTTTGTAAAGTCATAGGAAAAAGTGTAGAAAATACATGAAATCATAACAATAGATAAGAGTCTATTCTGTCATTGGCTATACCTTTACTTATCTATCATACGATGTCCCACAATATATTAGTCATGTATTAGTAATAAGTCTTGGCAAGTGTATATATACCTGAGTGTAGCTGCAACTGTTCCCCAGTCTAGCTCACTTGGGCATTACCTGGGATCATACCTCAGGCCTGAGTTGGAATACCTAGTACTATTCTCCTATCATCCTTGCCTGTGGTAACCATTTCATGTGTTCTCTGTTTTTCCTCTTTATCATAAAATGTTGCCAAATGTCATAGTTGGTTCTTGTTGTCAGTTCCACCTCATCCATACTTAGTGAAATGAGACCTATCAAAGGCTGAGTGGAACTGAGCAATGCTGGGGTGGAACAAAGAACTGGCTATGATGCCCAGCAACATTTATACAAATAAGAGAATACATGGGATGACTACTGTGGGTGAAGATGATGAGGAGAAGTGAGCACTAGATGTCCCACAATCAGGCCTGAGGTAAATTCCAGATATGCCCAAGTGAGCTAAACTAGGGATCCAGTCATTGCTGCACCCTGTCATATCCATCATTCCGCTCCTAATCGTGCCTCCTCCACCCATCCTCTGACCTTCTCCAGTCATCTCCAGCCTCCCTCGCACGTCCTCCGCCCATCATCATCATTCCTCCCTCAGAGTTACACCCCGGAGTTCGTACCTCCACTTGGATTAACCTTGGTTTTACCTCGGCCATCGTCAGACTTACTATATATCATCTGTATCATTGTCCCTCTTACATGTTTCATCCATTACTTGACATTTGACATCTGTTGTTCGTATCCCTAACACTCCTACATGTTTCAGTCACACTTGACATCTGTCCTCCTTATTCCGTACCTTACTCCATCCGTACTTAAGGACTGCATCTCCCATGCATATTCCTTAGTACAAATATCGAACAAGCCAATCTCCTCTCGTGTCCGATTCCCTCCTACATCTCCTACCCTCTATTCCTACAAAGTCCGAGGACCCGGACCTATACAAGGGCGCGACACATAAGTCCTGTGCTAACGTCCTCCTAAGTTCTCCTACTCCGTCTCCTCCATTTTGGACCTCTGGTCCTTCCCGCCACTTAGCCCTTCGTCCCTCTAGATCTCCGGTTGGACTTGCTGGACATCATTCAGAAACAAGCTCAGAGACTACGGAGTCTTAACACACCCAGGGTTTATATAGATGCGAGGTAAATCTACTAATACATGTGGTTATACCTATATAATATAGTATCACATGCTAATAATACAGAATAGGCGGTATACACCCGTATAAGTACAGAGTGACAGGTACCCATATGAATGACCTGGGAGTGAGTGCACCATTAAGGGTAGAGTAGAGGGAAGGGCAGGAGCTCCTGTCAATCCAAAAGGAATGACACATGTGGCACAGGAAATGATATGGAACAATCAAAGATTTGATCAGAGATGAGATCTGGATGCAATCTGAGATGTGGGAACAGGAGTTCTGTGTGGCTGTGCGGTGGCATGGGAACGTGCCCTAGACCCTGTGATTATGTAAGTGTAGGTGTAATCGGTGCGTCACTAGTGTTTGGGTAGTAACTAGCATTGTATTGTAGTGAGAAAAATAGGGAAAATTAGTGGAAAAATAGGGTGTTTCATAACATTTAGGTTTAGTGTACAGTCTCATTTCACTGGGAGCATAGTAAATATATTGGATGATACTAAAGTACAAGTACTCAAAATAGGAGACATAGGTACATGTAACAAGCCCAAGGAGGAACTCATTAAGGGCAAGGTGAATCTCTAACCCTAACCCCAAGTGCACAGCTTTGGAAGGTTACCCAATGACACACTAACAACTAACAATGATGAAGAAGAGACTGGCTATGACCCCAGTAATGGTGTATGATGATGAGGAAATGAATGGTGTAATGAGCCCAAGAAGGAACTCATTAAGGGCGAGGCAAACCTCTAACCCTAACCCCAAATGCACAGCATTGGAGGGTCACCCAATGATGCGCTAACGACAATCAATAAAGAGAGAACTGGGTATGACATCTGGCAATGGTGTAATGATGAGAGAATGAACAAATGGTTAGTCTGTATGAGCACCTCTCACTGGAAGGGAAGCATAGTAGCAGCAAAGGCTGCTCCCCCTTAGACCCAGGTGATGCATAGGTTGACAAGACTGGAGGGAATCCAGTCTGTCTCACCATGCCCTTTATATATGCAAAGGGCCAGTGCACAGACCATGCTATGCTGGTACCCCGAATACTAAATAAGGGTACAAGTACATAAGAGAGAGTGGTGACGTAAGGGGCTAGACTATGATGTAGTGGTCTAGACCCTATGTCATCATAAGTACATAATAGTCTGTAAGCTACTAATGATACGTTGTAAAACATTAAAAGTAGCTTCGGAGTGAAGCTAAAGAAAGAAATGGGGGCGATATGTTTGTCCCAGAGAGTCTCTAACACAAAAGAATGGCTGGAAATATGAAAATGAGTGACTGGGAGCATATCACTGGTGTGGCTAACTCCAAATGCCTTCTCTGAGCTAGGAAATGCAGACCTGGACTCAGGATGAGATTCCGGGCTTCCAGGGAGCAAGACAGGTATCAGATCAGATGGATTGACTTTGGCCAGGCATACAAGAGAGTGCAGGAAAGCAGAAAAAACTTGATTGCTGTGCTAACTACATGCCTATATAGTGAAATGACATCTAGGCACTAGCCGAACATAAAACAATGAAATTGCATGAATCTGAACTCAAAAGAGGTCATTCCAGACTGGAAACACACCGGGAAACCACCGGAAAGTGGTTCCGGCCGAAAAACTGGACAACCTGGGCTTGCGCAGTATCATTTTTGGCTGGAAAGTAGCTGGAAAGGAAGCTGGGATGATCTGAAAGCCTCAGGGTAAGTGCAGGTCCATCGGAAGTGCTGTAAATGTGGGATACACATGCAGGGAACATTAGTTCCCTACAACGTATGGTCACATGACTAGGTCACGTGCCAGGGACAGGAATGAGGAATCATGTGACTGGGATTGGGTGCAGACCAATCACATGAGCTATGATACAGGAAATACGAAGTCCAAAGTGTAGCAAATGTAAGTTGCTAGCTGTTATGACAGCTCATGGGACGCCCTGGTAACCTTTTTCTCTTCTCTGTCATTATACTAAACCACATACTCTATATGCCCGGACTACCTATCTCCTTTGCCCCTATCTTTGGACTACCTGATAGCGGCATGCCCTTCCCCCATTCTAAGTGTCTCCGCTGACCCAGTTGGGCATGAGACCTCACTACTACTCTCGTATGAACACTCCGTTCCACCGTTGGACCATGGAGCTCCGTTACTTACTTTCTCCGTTTCCTTTATTTCGTTTAGATCTGATCGGTCTACATCTGGGTTCGCCCCATTTCACTTACATCCCCTTTCTAGGATTTCCACCGATCAGATAGTACTACCGCTATCTCGGATCATCGTTCCACCTAATTCCCCAGACTTCCCGAATACCGGTAGTAGTTGTATTTAAACCCTCACTTAGTATCCCTGTACTCTAGTCTTAGCGTAACCGGAATACTACGCAAGTAAAACTCCTTCGTCCGAGAACCTCTCGTGAAGTCCCTTGACCACTCGACCCTCCACTAGTACATAAGTCCTGCAGAACTCCTTGAACCCCCCCCCCACTTGATCCTCCGCTAGTGCATAGTCCTGTGGAACTCCTTGAACCCTCACCACACTTGATCCTCTGCTAGTGCATAGTCCTGTGGAACTCCTCGAACTCTCACTGCATGTATAAACGGTCACGCCCTACTCCACAACAGGACTAGGCATAACAATACGCTAAGACTCTCGTAGGTGGCACCATTGCAGCTGCCCACCATTCCACCCAGGTACCCCCCCATCCACACCTACCGTGAACGTCCTGCATCCCCCTCCCCGTCGACCTCCTCTGAGCCCCAATCTCCGCTCTCTGAGCAGGACGAAACCCTCCCTACCCCACAGCAACTGGACTACGTGGAGCAATCGCTCGCTGGTCCCCTCCACAGAACCACTATTTCTTCACAGAGATCCCTGGCCCAGCCTGTAGAACCTGCTTCACAGATCTACCGCCATGCTCCAAGACCCCCATCACCCCCACCCCGAGTATTCCACCCCCCACCTATGTCTTCAAAACCCACCGAGCTCAGGATTTCCCCCCCTTCAGATTTTACTGGAGACTTCCGGAAGTCCTCCCCCTGGCTTAATGAAGTCAGAACCTACCTTGCTGTAAACGAAGACGTTTACAACACTGATACTAAACGGGTCGCCTATGCCCTTTCCTATATGAAGAGTGGATCCGCCCTGATCTGGGCTAACACATTCAGGAACGCCGCCTTCAAGGCCTTCCCCAACTCCTTGTCCCTCGGTAAGTTCGACGATTTCGTCAACAAGTTCAATGCAGCGTTCCTCCACCACGAAACCAAGAGTAACACACTAAACTGGCTCCGCACCGCCCACGTGGAACCCAAGAAAGGCAATTACACAATTGCTCTTGCCGACTACAACGCCAAATTTAGGAGTTATGCGGCTGATGCTGAAAACCCATCAGACAACATCTTAATTTCATTCTACCAAATGGGAATCCCCTCACCCATTATGGAAAAGATCTTGCTGATCGATTCCCCCCCTAAAACCATAGAAGGATGGATGGAGAAAGCCTCGGCTATCCAGTCCAAACTCGACCAAGTCAAAGCCATCAGGAAGGGAATTCCCACCAAAGCCACCCCAAGAACTACGGCTCAGGACCCCGACGCTATGGACATCGACTCCACTCGCCCCACCAACACCCCCTGGCCGAAGAAGCTTACCCTGGAAGAATGTAAAAGATGCTGGGAAAAGGGACTTTGTTTCAGATGCCAGAAAGGGGGCCACACTTCAGATAAGTGTCCTACCTTTACCTCCTTGATGAAGAAAACTGCTCGGGCTGCCAAACCCAAAGAAATTCCCAATCTCATTGACATGGAAGAGGACGAAGAAGAACCCCCCTCCCCAACAATCGCCACCGTCCAACAAACCCTCTCAGGTTTTTAGAAGGAGAACCCTGGTCAATGAGGAGTTCTCCCAAATCAGTACTTGTAACTAGAGTTAACAACAGGCAATCAATCTCGGTCTCTGCCCAACTGATAACTCTGGACCACAACATAAAAACTGTCAACACCTTGGCCCTGATCGACTCAGGAGCCAAAATCAACTGCATTGATTGGCAGTTCACCTGAAAACACCGACTCCCGACCGTTCGACTACCCAAACCCATTCCTATCCTAAACGTGGATGGCACCGCCAACAAGGCCAGAGCCATCTGGTTCACCACTATCCTATATGTCTCTGTAAAAGAAGTGGTAACCAAGCAGACTTTCTACGTAATGAACTGCAGAGCTCGAAACCTGATCCTCGGCTTCCCATGGTTACAAACCTCAAACCCAGAGATCAACTGGAAGCGAAATGAGATCTCGATCTCCGAAAGCATAGATCAATCAAAGAAACTCTACATTGACCACTCCGCAGACCTACGGCGGTCCAACTCCAAAATCCGAACTGCCGCAAAAACCCCAGAATGACCCTACCAACATGCCCTACTATACGAGGAGTCGGACGACCACCTGTGAACTTACCTACAGAAACCCTCTCCAGCCAAGTACTCCCAAGCTTGCTACTATGCCAAGAAGCTTGAAACCCCTGCCCTGCGTTGGGCCAAGAAAGGATCCTACTGTGTCCCTATAATAGCTCGAACCTCCATTTCTACTAAACTAGAATCCCTCACTAAACCTGACCCAACTAAACTCATTCCCTCACAGTACTTAAAATTTGCTCAGGTATTCTCTGAAGAAACAGCAAAAACCCTTCCCCCCCGATGACCCTACGACCATGCGATCAACCTCGAAGAAAACTTTGTCCCAAAAATCGGCAAGACCTACCACCTATCCCCGGATGAGAAGGATGCTGCAGACAAATTCATCGATGAAAACCTAGCCTCTGGAAAGATCCGCCCCTCGCAGTCGAAACAAGCGTCGTCCTTCTTTTTCGTAGGAAAGAAAGACGGTAAACTTCGTCCATGTCAGGACTACCAATACTTGAACAAATTCACCATACGAGACATGTACCCTCTACCGCTAATCTCCGATCTAGTGGATAAAGCGCGCGACGCCTGTGTATTCACCAAGTTCGACGTTCGATGGGGATACAACAACATATGAATCAAGGAGGGTGACAAATGGAAAGCCGCCTTTGTCACCCACTGAGGACTATTCGAACCAACCATTATGTTTTTTGGACTCACCAACTCCCCCGCCACCTTTCAGAGGTTCATGAATGATTCCTTCAGCGACTTAATAGCTGAAGGGTGGTTGGTGATCTACATGGATGACTTGCTGATCTTCTCCCCTGATCAGCAGACCCACGACTCCCGCACCGAGCGGGTACTCCAACGAATGAAGGAACTTGACCTTCACCTTAAACCCGAAAAATGCATCTTTGATGCAGAAGAGATCGACTACCTCGGCATAGTCCTGAAACCTGGACAAGTGGCCATGGACCCTGTCAAACTAAACGGCATCGCCGACTGGCCCGCCCCGACCACTGTAAAAGAGACCCGATCCTTCCTCAGATTCACTAACTTTTACAGAAAATTTGTTCCCAACTACTCAGAGATCGCCCGCCCCCTAATCGACCTCACTAAGAAAACCGCCCGCTGGCTCTGGGACTTCCCATGCCAAAAAGCCTTCCAGACCCTCAAGGACCGATTCCAATCTAAACCGGTCTTAACCCAGCCTGACCCTGCAAAACCCTTCGCCATCGCCACCGACGCCTCCGCAGCCGCGTCGGGAGGAGTCCTCCTCCAAGCAGACCCAAACGGGGAATGGCACCCCTGCTCTTATTTATCCCAATCATTCGGCCCGGCCAAGCGAAACTATGATATTTTCGATAGGGAACTCCTTGCCATCATCCGGGCCCTCAAAGACTGGAAGCATTACCTGCGAGGCGCCCTGCACCCAGTCCAGGTCTTCACTGACCATCAAAATCTACTCTACTTCAAGCAACCTCAACACTTAAACCGACGACAGGCCAGATGGCTGCTCGACCTTGCCAACTATGACCTTCGCATGACGCATGTCCCTGGAAAGCTCCTAGCCGCCCCTGACGCCCTTTCCCGATGACCAGATCATTTGATCCCCGACTCCGACAACACAGAAACAACCCTCCTGCCGCCCAGCCTATTCGTCAACCTAATCGACTGCACTACTCAGGAAGCCATCTCATGATCCTCAGCCATTGACCCCCTCGTCCTCTCCTTCCTCAACGACCAGTCTGCCCCCAAGTTCCTGCGGGCGCGCATGGCCGACTTCTCGCTTTCCAACGGAGTCCTTTACTATCAGGGACGCGCCTATGTCCCTCCGGACTTATGCCGCACAGTGGTGACGGCCCATCATGACCACGAATCCGCCGGACACCCTGGTGCACTAAAAACCCGTCTACTTGTTGCCCGCGAACATTGGTGGCCCGGTCTTGCCACCTTCGTTCGGGAATACATCTCTGGGTGTGCGCTTTGCCAGCAAAACAAAGCCAACACCCACCCGACTACGCCGCCCCTCACCCCCATCCCCAGCACTGCCACCCGCCCCTTCCAGCAGATCTCCTGTGATCTAATCACCGACCTTCCCCTGTCAAACGGCTTCGATTCTCTGCTGGTCGTGGTCGACCATGGACTTACTAAGGGGGTAATTCTCTGCCCTACCAAGAAAACCGTCACGGCCGAGGGAATCGCCACCCTCTTTTTCCTTAAAGTGTTACGCTCGGTCCTGCGCAGGAGCGAGTCGTGACCGTTTATACCGCTATGGGGTCTAAGGTTCCTACAGGCTCAAGCACTAGTAGGCGTCGAGGGAGCTTGCTGGTCTTGCAAGGTCGAGGGTTGCTAGCTCGATACGAGGCTTTAGCAGTCGAGGAGATGAGATAGCGTGTATTCCGGTTACGCTAAGACTAGGGTACAGGAATACTAGGCGAGGATTTAAATACTACTACTACCAGCCGTCGGGAATTCTGGGGAACGGAGGGGAATGATGACCCAAGGCGATGGTAGCACTATCTGATCAGTAGAAACCCTGGAAAGGGGATGTAAGTGAAACGGGGCTAACCCAGATGTAGACCGATCAGATCTAAGCGAGACAAAGGAAAACGGGAGAGATAGGTAACGGAGCTCCATGGTCTAAAGGCGGAACGGAGGTCTTATAGTAACGAGGCCTCATGCCCGGATGGGTCAGCGGAGGCACTTAGGATGGGGGGAAGGTTGACCGCTATCAGGTAGTCCTAAGATAGGGGTAGAGAAATGGTAGTCCGGGCGTACAGAGTACGCAGCTAGTACAGGGATAAGAAAGAGAAAAACGTTACCAGGGCGTCCCATGAACTGTCGTAACATAAAGTATTCTCTAGATTCGGCCTCTACGAGAAGATCATCTCTGACCGTGGTCCCCAATTCGCCACCAACTTCGCCAAGGAACTAGGGAAACTCCTCGGTTACAAGCTCGCCCTCTCCACCGCCTATCACCCTCAAACTGATGGCGAAATGGAAAGAGTCAATCAAGAGATCGAAACCTACCTCAGAATCTACTGTGGCAATGCCCCGACCACATGGTCTGACCTCATTCCCTTTGCCGAATTCGCCCATAATAACAAAACCCACTCCGTCACTAATCAAACCCCGTTCTTCTTAATGATGGGGTATCACCCTCAATCCCTCCCTGACCAAATCAGGAAATCAGATCTTCCTGCTGTCAATAACCGCATCAACTTGCTTACTTCCGCCTGATCGGAGGCATTAGCTGCCCATGACCTTGCCAGGGAGACGATGACCCGAAACGGCAGGACCAACTACTCTTCGTTCAAAGAAGGAGACAAAGTCTGGCTCGAAGCACGGAACCTCCACCGAGCCATAGCAGACCCAAAGTTCGCCCTCAAACACGAGGGTCCGTTTGTTATCACCCAAAAGCTCTCCCCTATCACCTTCCGTCTCGCCCTACCTTCCTCGTGGAAGATCCACCCTGTGTTCCATGCTTCCTTACTAACCCCTTACTCCAAAACAGAAGTCCACGGACCAAACTTCCCACAACCACCTGCGGAATTAGTAGAGGGTGAGGAAGAGTACAAAATCGAGAAAATCTTACGACACTGCGGAACCCCGCAATCCTGTTGTTTCCTGATTAGATGGAAAGGCTATACCCCTGAAGAAGACACCTGGCTAGATGAAGAAAACCTTGTACACGCGCCCGAACTCCTTTCGGACTACAAACTCCGTCACCCTAAAATCTTCCCAAAACCGTCAATTTCCCCTATCCTTCCTTTATCCCATAGATACAAGACAAATATCCCAAAACCAAAACAAAAACAGATAAAAAACCTAGAAAGAAAACAAAACCGTCATTGTCCACCATAGATCCTCTTGCCCCCGCCATCAAGCTTACCTTTGCCTGCCTCCGCACCACCCTGATCACTTACTTAATGGCTATTGATACGCATGCTTCCTCCGTTTCATCTATCATTTCATCTATTGACCCTGACTCATCTGTAACCTCTACTAGTACCGATTCCTTAGATAGCTCCCAGGAGCGCCCTGAGTCGTCGTCCCCACAAGACCCCCGTTCCCCGAGATCCCCCTCGTTGCCCATCTATCCCACTGTTACCGTCAACGAAGATGGAATTACCCCCGTTCACATTCCTTTCGTCGCCCTCCCAAACCACGACGAACCCGTTCCGGATTCCTTCCCACCCCGTATCCTCTCCTTCATATGTGACTCCAGACTCTCCATCCCTGTGGCCGCTCATGTCGATGCTAACTCCCCCGCCTACCTACTCTACTCTGCCTTTCTTCACAACGAGAGGCTTGAGATCCTCACCAGAGCCGAAGCACTCCCCTTGGCCTCCAGAGTCTTACGAAACACCGTCCATTCTATCTATGAGAATATGTCCATCACCCTCCTTGCCTTGGCCTGGCAGTTCCAGCTCGACGACTTCTTGGCAGATGTCGAACGATATACCAACGATCTCGCCTGTCTCCCCACGCCCAATCCGTATCCTGAACCTGGAGCTATCCCTCCTGGCCTCAACCTCATGGTCCGCATCAGACAGGACGCATACCTCACCGGAGGACACGGAACAGTTCCCCTCATTTCCTCTCACCCCCGATACCACGAGGCTTGTTTCCACTGCCGGCGACTGGGGCATTCCAAGGTTAACTGCCCCTATTATACCTGCCCCGTCTGCGACATCACCGCCCCCGGTCACAATCAGTCCAGGTGCCCAGGCAATCCGCTTCCAACACGCCCTCGTCAGATCCCTGAGGTGCCCTCCCTGACCCTGACCCTCATGTCTAGTACCACCCCACCCGGACGAGCAGCTCGCATCCATCACGTGCTCTCTTCCCCTTCCGCCAGGAGGCAACCCCCTCGCGCCCTGTCCCCTTACCCCTCCACCTTGGCATATCGGTCGCCCATACAAAGTGAAGGCGAAGTTGACGGTGAGGAAATGGAAGGGAAAGAAGAGAGAGACCACGCCGAATTAGAAGATGGAGAGTTGGACTACCCCATCCCCACCGTTGTCCGCACAGACGACCCTGATGGGTACATTTAAATCCTCGAGGATCTCGGAACCTACTAAGGGGGTATTGTTACGACAGCTCATGGGACGCCCTGGTAACCTTTTTCTCTTCCCTGTCGTTATACTAAACCGCATACTCTATATGCCCAGACTACCTATTTCCTTTGCCCCTATCTTCGGACTACCCAATAGCAGCATGCCCTTCCCCCATCCTAAGTGTCTCCGCTGACCCAGTTGGGCATGAGGCCTCGCTACTACTCTCGTATGAACACTCTGTTCCACCATTGGACCACGGAGCTCTGTTACTTACTTTCTCCGTTTCCTTTATTTCGTTTAGATCTGATCGGTCTACATCCAGGTTTGCCCCATTTCACTTACATCCCCTTTCTAGGGTTTCCACCGATCAGATAGTACTACCACTATCTCGGATCATCGTTCCACCTAATTCCCCAGACTTCCCGAATACCGGTAGTAGTTGTATTTAAACCCTCGCTTAGTATCCCTGTACTCTAGTCTTAGCGTAACCGGAATACTACGCAAGTAAAACTCCTTCATCCAAGAACCTCTTGCGAAGTCCCTCGACCACTCGACCCTCTGCTAGTACATAAGTCCTGCGGAACTCCTTGAACCCCCCCCCCACTTGATCCTCCACTAGTGCATAGTCCTGCGGAACTCCTTGAACCCTCACCACACTTGATCCTCCGCTAGTGCATAGTCCTGTGGAACTCCTTGAACTCTCACTGCATGTATAAACGGTCACGCCCTACTCCACAACAGGACTAGGCGTAACAGGGTCGAGGACTGACAACAAGGGATGACGAGAAGGTGTTGATACACCAATGAAGTATGGGACGCAATGCCCAGAGTACTACCCCCTTTGTAGAAAGGGCGGTGAAGATGAGGAGCGAAGAGGTGACGACTAGTCAACGATTCACACTAGGCAAAGCCTAAGTGAAATGGAGTTGTGATTGATGATGATGATGGTACAAGAGAGAACTAGCGTGGGGAGTTATCTACAAAGGTTACGGGTTTATATAGTAATAGGCCCTGGGAAAGAGTTACCCGACAGGGTAAGTATTATGTAACTGAGGATGGAGAAAAAGAGAGGTAGACATGAAATAAGCGACATGTCAGTGGACTGTTGGTAATGGAGACTATGGAGGGTGAAATGGATAGCCGGGAAGCGAGAGAAGAACGGAAACTAATGGTACACTGGGAATAGAGACAAGTGGTAGGAGAAGAGTGAAGAAATAAAGAAATCGTAACAGTTACGAACTCGTTCCCTATGCAACTAACTATTACTACTCGTACACTTGTAGCTACACTTTTTCTTCACTTACTTGTCACAACTTGTCACGTGACCTTTCCCCTATCTTTCCTTGCCCACAATCATGTGACCAGGGCCTGGACTCTATGACATCAGACCACATGACTGGTCTAGACCAATGACATCATAGATAAGAGTCTATTCTGCCATTGGTTGTACCTTTTGTTATCTATCATACAACATCCCACAATATATTAGTCATGTATTAGTAATAGACTTGGCAAATGTATATATACCTGGGTGTAGCTATGACTGTCCCCCAGTCTAGCTCACTTGGGCATTACCTGAGATCATACCTCAGGCCTGAGTTGGGATAACTAGTACTATTTGTTGTGAGACCATCCCCGTTAACCCACATTTATCCTAGTCTAGGGTTAGCCTAGCTAGTACTTACATTCACTTCACTTTGGACTTCAGTATTTCCTATACCATAGCATGTGACCCTATCACATGACTGCCTTTCCCATCCCTGGCATGTGACCTAGTCATGTGACCATATGTACCATCAGTAGCTTACAGACTATTATATATCTATGACATCATCGGGTCTAGACCACTACATCATAGTCTAGCCCCTTACATCACTTTGTTCTCTACCTTGTATTACTATATGGGGTACTGGCTGTTATAGATGGTAATTTTTGACCATCATTTCACTTACACCTTTCGTAGTTGAACTACACTCTGGGCTAGTTCCACAAACAATAACGGACTTAGTTGTGAGCGAGTCTCACTTCTTATCTTATCTTATCTCTCTATTTCCATGGACGTCCTTGTATATGGCACTTACAAGGCTAGTGCAGCCACTTCCCTTTTTAGTTACATTTCGATTGGAGATCTGATCTATGGATCTTCCCTGGATCTGCCCAAGATCTTCCCCATTGGTCACACACAGCCTTCTTTTGATTTCCATGCTGTGTTGTGCTTCTTTTAATCTCCATTACTTCTGACATGCTTGATGCATGAGGCATTTCATAGGGCAGTGCCCTGCTTCCATTCCACACAGCCTAGATGGCAGTGTTTCATCTCCGC